>PVIJ01003059.1:0-143506 GCA_004024925.1 Scalopus aquaticus | reverse complement strand
GGCGGGGGAGAGGATTCCCAGCAGCAGAGTGGGGAGCAGAACAGGCAGACCGACTAAAAGACACTGCTGAGGGGAGCAGCGGGTGAGGCAGGAGAGGTCTGCTGTGCCATGTGGGAAGCTCCCTGGCCGGGGATCCCTGCAGTGGCTGGTGATAGCTTCATAGTGCTGAGACTTAACCTGTTGTGCCACCGGGGAGGCCTGACCTCGTATTTTTGAGTGTTGAGTTGTGGGAGGTCATGTACTAAACACCTTACACACTTACCACCCAGTCCTCACAGCACCCCAAGGAGCTTGTTGTGCACTTTATGGGTGAGGCCACTGAGGCTTAAATAGAAGCTAGGTTCAACTTCAAACACAGCTCCAAGTTCAAGCACAGAGGAGTAGTGAACCCGGGAGAGTCCTTTGCTGCATCTTAGTTTTTCTTTTGAAATAAAGTAGCCGTTGATCATTGTCTGTACGGCTTAGATAACCTTAGAGGTTAGTGACCTTAAAATTCAGGATGTTAATTTCTCTAAAATTGGGTAAAAAGAGTAGAACTGATCACTGACTGAGGGTTTCATGCAAAACAGTAACCTCGCCAGAATGATCTAGTCATTGGGACTGTTAAGGCTTCTCTGACTATGTAATTATTTTTCTGGATAAGCTATAACATGCCATATCTGAAAATAGACTTACAAAGTATTGAAATGGTAAAAAGAATTAACTCTTAACATTATCGCCAAAACTCTCGTGGCATATTCACACACTAAGGCATAGTTAGACATGGTTCAGTTCATATTATCTATTTGTACCCAGTTACAAAATCATGAGCATCATTCCATATCACAGTTCACCCTTGGAACAACATGTGGGTTAGGGGTGCAGACCCTGCACAGTCGAAAATACCCATAAAACTCACTGTTTTGCACTCATATCCACAGTATTGACCAACTGACATCCAGGGTTGGTCGAATCCTGGAAAGTGTAATCTGTAAGTGAATCCACAGTTAAACTGTTTTAGTCAGCTGTATTCTCAGTCCCTTAACACGTTTCGCCACTGTCTGAGGCTTGTTGTTACTGTTTTGCTAAAACAGTATGACTCATTTATCTGTTTTTCTCATTTCTCTTCATTATAAATTCATACAAGCTGGGTTACTAAGGTAATATTTTTTAGGACTTGACACATTCTACTGTGTTGGAATTCAGAGCTGACCCTTCCTAGTATTTTGGCTTCACTGTGCCTCTTCTTCCCTCTCCCTTGCATGTGTTGCGGGGGTTGGGGGACGGGTCTGAGGCCAAATGGTGACAGCACTAAGCAACCGGCTTCTTGACAGGAGGAGCTGTGAGGTGACCAGCCTCTCATAGGCAATTGGTTGGTTGGCTCTTTCTCCCCCTGGAATTTGAAGTTTAGTCCTGGATTGTTTTTCTTGTGAAGTTCGAGTTTTATTCTAACTCTTAACTCTCTCATTGGAAAGGATCTTCAAATTAAGAAAAGGTTCAAGAGTTGTTATCCTTCCATACCCTTAGATGAAAGATGGCAGATTCGTAGCGAGGCCCTTACTATTCTTTTTTTTTTTTTTTTATACATACAAGCTGGGGTACAGACCAGAGGTGTGGGGCGGCGAGAGGGTTCACCAGAGACAGAGCGGGGAGCAGAACAGGCAGATCAGAAATACACTGCTGAGGGGAGCAGCGGGAGAGGCAGGAGAGGTCTGCCGCGCCATGTGGGATTCTCCCCGGCTGGGCGTCGAACTCGCATCGCTGCTGCCGACAGCTCCACAGCTCAGCGCTCAACCGCTGCGCCACCAGGGAGGCCCCCCTTACTATTCTTAATTCCAGGAATTCAGAATGTAAATGAACCAGTTTTTTTTAAATTGAGATTACTCAGTATATTGTTTTTAAGGGATTTATCCAACTTCTAAAATGTTAAGTTGTTGAGCTGAGCCATTGTTGAGTTGCTTACTGTGGGATGTTCCACATTTGCTAAAGCCTCTGGGTGTGGAATCCCCTCTTCCTGCATGTGACTCGGGGTGGGAGGGCTTTGACCTGGAGGGAGAGAGACCCCACTTACCCGCCCCAGTGGTGCGCCAGGTGCTGCTCTAGAACAACAGCATCATCATCTTCCGATGGCGAAGCGCTTGGAAGCTCAGTGAAACCTGCACAGCTGTGAGACAGCACCACGAACTGCCCCTACATTGCTCCATGTTCTCTGTGCTGAGCTTTCTGCCTTCTAAAAGAAGTGGGGGGCCTCCCTGGTGGCACGGGGGTTAAAGTCGCAGCACTATCAGGCTCTCGCCAGCCACTGCAGCATAAGTTCGATCCCCGGCCAGGGAGCTGACCCACAGGGCACAGCAGACCTCTCCTGTCTCCCTGCTGTTCCCCTCAGCAGTGGATTTCAGTAGATCTGCCTGTTCTGCTCCCCAGTCTCTCTGGTGAATCCTCTCACCCCCGCACCTCTGGCCTACACCCCAGTTATTGTATGCATACTAAATAAATCTTTTTTCTTTAAATAAAAGAAGTGGGGGGTGTGGAGTAGATTCAGGCACCAGAATCCTTCTGAGGCTTGTGCTGGAAGAGGGCTTTGCGGCCCTGCAGAGAACAGGTGTTTTCAGACAATAATTACCAACCCTCCCCCAGATCCCCAACCCTCCATGGGTGTGTGACAGCCAGTGTGAAGGATTCTAAAAGGCCCAGTGGTTTGTCCATTCTCCCTGCTCATCGCAGAGCACAACAGAGTATGGTAGAATACACTATTTAACTTCAGGTCTTGTCTCGAGTGTTTCTATTGGATTTCTCAGGTGTAGCGTCAACTTTTGCATTCTTCTTTCTGCAGTTAGCTCTGAGCTTTCCTCTCCACCTTCTAGGTTTATGGCTGATTCTTAGTTGTGTTTCTCACCAGCGTCCTGTGCACTGATCCTCTTCTTACCCTGCTGCTTAGAACCTGATTTTCCTGCAGCCTGGTGTGGCCTCCCTGGTCTTCGCGTGGAGATGGAGCTCGAACGGCCTTCCTGCGTCAGTGGGGCCCTCCCCCCGCTTTTCGAGTCACCATTCTTGGACCTGACCCTGCAGACAGTCTAGCCCTGGAGGAATCGTGCCTGGTGCCGCCCGGACTAGATGAAGCAGCCCTTGCTCCCCCTCCCTGGCCCCCTCGGGGAGGCCACGCAGCCTGGAAGCCTGTGGGAAGCCTTCCAAGGCGCTTTTTCTACCTCATGGAGACTTGTCTCCTGGAAATCGCAGTGTGTTTAATTTAGGGACTGTCTTTAGGATTTCCATGCTTGGCAATGCAAGGCCTGCAGCCAGCCTCCCCTGGCAGGCGAGTCCTCACCCTGCGTTGTCCCCACCCCTGAAATGTGCATGGCCGGCAGATGGCGTTTCGGTCTTAGGAGCTGACCCGTTGGAAATTCAGCCTTCAATGATGCTCCGCCCGCCCGTGCCAGCTTCGGTCTCTGTGTTGTATTCTCGTGTTTACTCAGGCAGGGGCTCCGGGTGCGCGGTCCTTCGGGGTTACCGATGGGCAGAGTTGAGGGGCTCGTCTTTGCTGCCAGGCGTGCGTCTTGGGAACTGGCTGGTCACTGTGACTGATGCTTCCTGAAGCTGTTGCCTCAGGCCGCAATTAACCAGGCACTTAAAACTGGACCAGGGACCTGGGGCTTGAGGCTCAGACTCTGGAAACAGACGGGCCCTTGTTCAGTCACTCATTTCACGTATTCCAAATGTATTGCTGTAATCATGTGTTTGAGATGTATGTACATGTGTGCGCCTCTCAGGAAGTGGGAACACACAGCGCAGGATATTATAACCTCAAAGCATGCACGCACGCGTGCGTGCACACACACACACACCCCTTCAACTAGGCTACAAATTAGATCAGAGACATTTGCTTACCTGCAGATGAATCCTCATGGAAATATGATCTCCCCGCGTCCTTGATGTGCCGTGTTCTGGATGAGCGCTGGGAGTCCCCCATCTTCGGGGTGAGGACCAGGTTCATCCTCAGACATTGTGAGGGAGGCATTTGACTCCTCACGCCCCCTGCTGCCAAGGCCTGGCTAGTCCCGAGATCACCCCTCAACGAGATCACCCCTCAACGAGATCACCCCTCAACGCCCTGCGTGTGCTCCTGGGAGGGCCTGGCCGAGCTCACTGGGGCCTGCCAGGAGCTGCGCGTGGCGCTTCCCTGCTCCCTAGCGAATAAGCCTGATGGTTCCTTATCTGATGAGTCTCATCCTGGAGGAAGCAGCGGCTGGGGAAGCCTCATGTAGTGACCCTTGACCTGGGGATGACCCTCTTCGCTTCCCTGGGGGTTCTCTGCAGTCTCCCTGGTTGCCATTTCCGCTTCCGCCGGGACAGGTGAGCACCGCATCCCGCACTGCCTTTGGCTTCCCCACGGAGCTGCTCCCTCCTGGTCCCCGCCCCCCGCGCTCAGACGGAGCCGCGAGCGCCTCCCCCGGGCTGTGATGTCGGCAGCGGGCGGGTGGGCGTCTCCCGGGCCTTTGCCCTCCTGAGCTGAGGCCCGGGTCTTACAGTGTGAAGCACAAGTGAAGGGGTTTTTGTTGTTTGTATTTTTAAATGTAAACTTGATTATTTTATTGCTAATTTAACAATAAATGACTTTATATTGATTGTGAAACGGTGCCCCTCTTTCCCTGCCCGCTCTCCGTGATGGGGTGCCACCACGCGGCGGTTTGGGTTCAGGGTTTGGGCAGGGGCCAGATTCTGTTTAGCCCTCTGCTGGGTCAGGGGGCTCAAGTTCTGATTTTTGAAAAAAACAGTTCAACGCAGAGTGACGGTGTGACTGTGTTTGGGGTTTGGGTTTCAGAGGCTCGCGGCGAAGGACTTTGGCTCACTGGCAGAGTATCTGGAGTCCAGAACATACACACGTCCTCTGGGACGGCTGTTGATCTGAGGTTGCGAGCGTTCTCGAAGCCAGATCCATCGCCCCCTCCTCCCACCCTCCCCCACGCCGGGTCCCCCGTCTCCCTTCCTGTAGAGACCCGCACGGTGTGACGTTCTCATGTGCTTTTTCTCTCCTTGTCTCGCGGAGCAGAAGAAGATCATGATCGTGATCTGCTGCGTTGTCCTTGCCATCATCTTAGCCTCCACCATCGGGGGCAGCCTTGCCTGAAAAAGGTGAGCCGTGTGTGGGGCGGGTCGTGACTCTCGTCTTCGGGCCTGTTGGCCACCCGGTGCCCTCGCCTGGGTGGGATTAGGTGCAAGAATAAAGGCTGGAGCAACCTCAGGAGATGTTTCATAGAGAGGACAGGAGGAGTCGGTGGCAGGGAGACGGGCCAGAGGTGGCGTCTGCTTGTGGCCGGGTCTGGCAGCGGGGTGCAGTGTGCGTGGGTTTCCCCTGCGGAACCGGGCCTCGGCCTCTAGGACTGGCCACAGGCGGGTCGGTTCTTTTGCCAGCAGTCTGGGCTCGCGTGGACACGGTCAGCCCCAAGGAAATGCTTTCCCTTCCTCCGAGGTCAGGGCAGATTAGCACAGCCCCTGAGCTGTCCCCACCCCTGTGGACAGCCCTGCCAACCCTGACCTGGAACATCCGGCTATATAATGTACGATTTTCCCCCTTCATTCTTCTATTTCCTTCAGCCCCCACAGGTGGACCTTCGACGGGCCTTTCTTACCCTTCTACCACCTCTGTGGGGCCACCACTCTGCATTGTAGATTCAGCACCTACCTCTCTCTCCATTAGGAAGCCTCAGGGCGTCTCCACCAGCCACTTATTAGAAGTCATGCGGGGGCGGGGGGGTGGTGGTGGGGCAGCTCTGTGGGCTGGAAGGGGCTTAAAGGAAGGGACCGCAGCGGGGAGAAAGCCTGCGGGTACCCACTGGGAATGACGTAGGCCTGTACCAGGTTATGGCCGTGACTGTGCAGGTGTGGCGCCTGCCCACTCGTTTCTTCTGCTCTCCTGGGTCCCCCTTCGGCCAGCCCGACATCAGCCTCCTTCTTCAGGGCTGACAGTCTAACGTGCTGCTGTCCTGCTCGCTGGTGTCTGCGCGTAGCGCCGCGCCCGCACTTACAGATGCGCAAGGGCCTGTGGATGTAATGACCTGTACTTTAGCTGATTCGGCTCGTGGATGAGTCCTTGGGTCTGACTCCTAGACCCTTTAAACCATCACTGGGCAACAGTTTGGTGGCATCTGAGGTGGTGTGAAGATGCCCGGGAACGGGTGGCCCGCTCACGCGGGAATACAACAGGAGCCTCCGTTAGCACAGCGTGGACTTCCGAGTCCTCTCCGCGGTGGTGACAGTGGCGTCCTGGCCACAGCCCCCATGGATTGTGGCCCAGTACTGAGCACGAACCCAGAAGGAGCAGGTTGCTACTGTGATTGAACTCCCGGCCGTCGCCAATACCATGTTTTGTGAACCGGCACAAGGACGACGGACGATGTTAGGTCAGAAAGGCGAAGTGAGGCCATCAGGCACGTCCCTTCTCTCCGACTCGCCGCCAGCCCGCACTGGCTCCTCGGCCAACTGTGTGTCTGACAGGCGGCCCAGGCAGCGCCAACTCGAGGTGCAGATGTGGCGAACAGTTTGGACATGAGTTACAGGAGGGTCACTACAAGTACTTCAAAAAAATCACAGTGTATAATTCTTCAGGACCACGCAACTGTGTCAGATAAAGTTGCACTTTTGAAGGAAAATTACTTCCTTTGCCACAGGTCTTTTTCAAAAAGGGTAAAAAGCTGACATTTTACAGCCAGCGTGCAATTTCCCATCTACTTGCAAAGCAACTGGTTTGGTGTTTACATCAATTTCTATTTCCTTTAAGTTGAGCAGGGGTCAGAGAAGCACTGCTTAGGGCCAGCTCAGAAATTCAGCTGCCGGGCGCTGGAACCCAGGCGGGGTGAGTCCGGGGCCGCTCTCCGGAGGAGACTCAGACCTGGGAAAGGCCACACGGTTTCGACTTTTGGTTCTATCAGCCCGTTTGCCATGAGGCAACATCCCCTCCCAGACTGAGACGAGTGGGCACTGGCACAAATACTGCCGGAGCCATGAACCCATTTTGGTGTTTTTCTTAGCTGTCCCCCAAACGTGTAGTTTGTATTGGTAACTAGTAAAACGCCGCAGGCACTAGGTAACAGAGAGAAGCCCCAAGCCGGAGATGGGGACGTCCGCTTCGGCCCCAGGACAGCGCAGCGAGGAGCCCCAGACCCCCACAGCCCGCCAGGCCTGTTCCCCGATCGTTCTTAATCACCTAAATCAAGAGTGACCAATGAGAAGTTAAATCCTGAGCTGATGCTCAAATTTTAATATAAATATAATGCACTCGAAGAAGATATAGGGCTACGAGCTTCAGAGAAACCCCCGTTCACAGGCCACCAGGCCAGCTGAGGCCTAAGGGCAGTGCTCCCATCCCTCCTCGCCCCGGTGCGCCCTCGCTACACGCGCTCGGGCAGGTAGAACTTGCCCCAGTACCGCCCCTTCTGGGTCAGGTCGTAGGGGCTCAGCACTTTCCGTACCCCCAGCATGTTGGCACTGGCGATGCGCTCAAAGGTCCAGGGGTTCTGGTTGTTTCGTTCCCGTTCCTCTCGAGCTTTCCGCATCTTCTCCAGGGTCTCGCGACTCACGGCCTTGGCCCGGAAGGGCAGCTTGTGTGCCACCTGGTCGAGGAAGCCCTGCACCTCTTTGAATTCACAGCGCCCGCCCAGCTCCACTATGAGGCGGCCGGCCTTCACGGGGGTCACGTAGTGGTCGATGGCGCCTTTGCCGCCCCCCATGCGCTGCCCCATGCCCTTGCGCGTGATGGGCTTGAAGGGGGCCGGGACTCGCCACAGGGCAAACATGGTCTTGGGGTCCATCGAGCGGTTGATCGTCAGGCGCATCATTTCAAAATGGCCCCAGTGGAGGTAACCGCCACCCAGCGCCTAGAAGTAAATGGAAGATTTGGAAACAGGTGGGACTTAGACGTCTTTTCTAGGAACAGCAGCTTCAGTGATGCCCGGAATAAAAACTGAGGTTCTAGGAAGTACCATGGAGGAAAAGTTGAGGGTACAGTGCTAGTGAGAACAAGACAGACCCACTTCAGTGGGTGGCTCGGGAAGGCCTCTTTGAGGAGGTGACGTTTAGAGTTGAGGCTAGCACGGTAAGAACTAGCCAAGAGAAAACATGCAGCAAAGGTGGTGAATCTGAGCAGACGCCAGCACGGCTGCAGCACCATGAGGGGTGGGGAGCTGGCTGAGGTTCTCACAGGCTGGAAGCGGCTGATCACTCAGGCTGTGGGAAGGGCTCTTCACCTCTGCCTGCTGATGGGAAACACACCCCAGGCCACGCCTGTGTAGTCAGTGACAGGACACTCGAGAAGTAAAGACAAGCATCCCACATCCTACATTCTGGCTGCACTGTTACTAGAGACTTGAGAAAATCTTGTGGTCTAATTGTACGGTAAATCAGGTAGCCTCTTCCTTTTGCTTTTACATGTTCATGCTACATAAAAAAGGATATATAATTCCAGTGTTTATTGGGTACTGCCCGTCTGTTTAAAGAGCAACTAGTGACAGTTCTAATAAAACCTGTGGCGGAAGGGACTAGAACTAACTCAGAGTATGAACTTTTGCTAATCCCTGCCTTCCATTCTGTAGCGTGAACTCACCAAGACTGCAAAGTTGCCTTCTGTGAATTCAGTAGCTTCCTTGGAAGGTCCCCGTATGTCACGCAAGTTTTTATGTTCTCTTCTAATTTTGGGAACAAGTGGTACTCGTTCCACAAATCTAAGCTTGGGCCTCTCAGGAATGGAAACATCTAAAAGGAACAGGGACAACCAAGATTAAGTAAGTAACACTACACAGCTCAGAGATTTGTTTCCTTCAAGATTTATAGCAAACAGGTGAATTTTTTTTCTTCAAAAAGTCAGGTCAAAGTTACCACTGGACAGTAATTCCAAAAGTACATTAGGTTTCCTTGTGGGGACTCTTGCTGACATTACAGTCTTTTGTCAATGACAAATGATTAATGCAAAGGCTTCTGAACCCCTGAAGACAGTTTTAATCTTCAAACCAAAATGCATTTATTAAATGCCCACCAAGGGCCCAACACTACAGAAGGGACTGTTTGGGAAGAGAGAGATGACACTGTCACAAAGTAACACTAGCTAACTTTAGGGAATGTTTATTAAACACACATATCAAAGGTCCAAATAAAAAATATACAGCTAGGTGAATTATCACAACGTGAACTCAAACACACCCACATAATTATCAAGAAGCAGGAGGACAGGCAGGTAGTTTAATCTCCATTTTATATCAGAGGAACTTGAGGTTGAGAGGCATTTTATAACTTGGCCTAGGTCATCCCATTAAAAAAAGCAATGTCAGACAGTAAGGCACCTTTATTGTCTTTTCCAATACGAATACCAATCTGGTATTTCCAATACCAGTCTTTTCCAATACGAACGGGGTTAGTGGACGGAATACTATATTGCACACAGAAATATCTACGTTTCTTTGCTTTGCCATAGTATTGCTTGGAAACTTACAACCTAGGGCTTTTTTTAACTGTATGCTGGGGCTTCTCGTGGAAGTCCAGAAGGCCCTTTTCGTTTTTGTTCATATTGCCAATATATGAAAAAGAAATGGTAAAGTGGACTCACGACACTGTGGCTTCCCTGAAATGTTTACATTTAACAAAACAATGCTTTTCACATAATATCTTGAAATGACTGCGCAGCTGTAACCCCATTTGGAAAGAACATCAGAGGCCCAAATATGAAGCCAGTTAGCCCTGGCTGAGGGTGGAACCCGAGGCACACACCCGTGGGAGGCCAAGCCGTGGGGGAGCCAGCCCCTCACACATCTGCTCCGCAAAAGCAGGAACCTCGATTGGCTCCTGCTGGCCACTGTGGAGGACAAGGCTTGGCCTCGGAAGCACGGGGCCCTCCTACACTTTCACCGACCCTCTGCAGGCTTCCATTAGAGAAAAGACGGGCACACGTGAGGCCACAGACAAGCGCTCACCCTCAAACGTCGGCACCGGGAGCAGCGTCTTGAGGCCGGCACAGGCGGGCGGGGCGGCCCAGGCATCTGCAAAACCAAGCCAGTTACAGGGCGCACGGACGAGGCCCAGCCGGTATCCCCCGGGCCACGGGCGTTTGGGCCGCTGCTGCTGGTGGTGGGGGGTGAGCTGGGGGGTGGGGGGAGTCCACTCATTGGGCGCACTCGCCCGGCCCCCCGCCCCAAAGGATCAGGCGGGGTTCCCGGGCGCCGACCCCACGCGCTGGGACCCTCTGCACGAACCGCTAGGGCGACGGGAAAGCCCGGCCCCTAACAGCCACCACCCGGTAGTCTGAGCCTGAGATCCCGGTTTGGGGCGCGGCCGCACGGGGGGAAAAGTATTGAGGGACCAGGGGACTCTGACCTGCCAGGGGGGCCCGCAGGAGCGGCGCGCTAGCGCGAGTCAGCAGCCGCCACATGGCCCCGCGCGCCCCGCCGCGAACCTCCGCGCGGGTCGCAAAGCCTCGCAGGCAGCAGCCGGGTCTGACAGCCGCGCCGGAAGCGGCCTTGGCGGCGGTCCTCCCGAACAGAGTCCCGACGGAAGCGGGAGGAACCGAGCCTCGGAGCTGGGGTTCCGGAGTAGTGTTGGCCCGCCGCGCCCTGGCGCCATTTTGACCCTGTGGGGGCGTCCCTCTTGCCTTGTGAATCTTTCTCTGAAAGAGGCGGCAACGCGGGAATCTTTTCCGGCTACCATGCTGAGAAGATCGTCTGCAAATTGTTCTCACGCCATTTCTCCAGGCCACCCCCCCCAAAGACATTAGGAAAATGTGAATGAATCATTATTGCCTTGACATTTGCTGGGCGTTTGCAATGTCTACGCAGCAGTTTGCCCTGACAAATCCATGGGAGATGTAAGTCATTATGACCAGTGTGTACATTCCATTCAGAAGGTGGTGAAAGAATTGATTTCCCCCCAGAGTCACGTAGCAAATAAACAGTAGAATCAGAATTGGAGCAGTTTGGGGATGCCAGAGAAACAGTGAATGGACAATAATGTAATGCTACATTTGTTTTTTTTTTTTTTAAAGATTTATTTATGCATACAAGCTGAGTTGTAGGCCAGAGGTGTGGGGTGAGAGGATTCACCAGAGACAGAGGGGAGAGCGGAAGAGGTGGATTTGCTGAAATTCACTGCTGAGGGGAGCAGTGGGGAGGCAGCAGAGGTCTGCTGCGCATGTGGGAAGCTCCCTGGCTGGGGATTGAACTCGTGCTTCAGTGGCTGCGGAGAGCTTCATAGGCTGAGATGTAACCCTTTGGGCCGCTAGGGAGGCCCTACATTTGGGTTTTTGCTTCTCAGAGTCTAACTGTAATGTAATAAATCACCATGGAACCACTTTGATGCAGGTAGCCCACAGACCTTTCTCAAGGCGATGGTTAATATTAGCTTCTACATGAGTTTAACTTCGCTACTGAGTCCTAGGGCATGTTAGGGTTAAGTAGGCAGCCTCAGGGACAGTACAGGCAGGGACTTGGGGAGATTTAAGGAGGCTTCTGAGCTAGGGAGAGTAAATTCTAAGAGGTGCTAACCAAAACATACTCCAGAGATGAGGGCAGAAAGTCCAGGAGGACTAAATAAACAAGGATAGTAACACTTGAGAGAGTAAGACCTTGGACAGTGGAGGCAAATGAGAAACTATGATAAGAGCTGGGAAAATGGGCACATCTGCTGGGAGGAGTATGGCCACTAGGAGAAAGTGCCAATTACAAAGCTGGTTGATGAGATTTTGGAATAGAGAACAACAGGTTTAGGCTCAGGCCCATAGGGCTTCTTTGCCCCTCCCAGGAACAGAGCACCTGGGAATCCTTACTTTCTTCCTTTAAAATAAACTGTTGTTTTACTTTCTTTACTAAAGTTTGTTTCTTTCCGTTTGCTTATCTAAAGAGGCTGTGAATTCCTTTTTACAGCTTCGTGATACAAGAACATGGTGGCTCAAGGTATAAATTAACAGCGCACACCCACTTCAGTAACAGGTGCCGTGGCTGTTTATCATCCTAGAGAAGCAGGAAACAGGTGGGTCAGAAAGGTGAGTGATGGGGCAGAAAAGATCATACCTGATTTGTAAAACTGTGAAGTAAGGAAATAGAGACATGTCCCTCCCCCCTCCCCGCCTTCCAGTTTTGTTTTTGCTGCTATCTACCTGGATTACCACTTTCCTGAGGAAAGGAACCAACTTTACCTTCAAATGGAATTCAACATTTTGAGTGTTACATCATCTTAGCTACTGAAATACTAATGTTTTCTGTCACTGGAAGAGGCCAAACTATTTTTAAAAAGAGTGCTGAGAAAATGCAAAAATGTTTTGCAATATAGAAGATAAATGAAGCAAATGGACAGACACAAACAAACCTTTGGGTTCTGACAACAACTGGGGTGGGGGAGGGTTGTTGTGGGTACTTGAAGCCCGGTGGAGGGGCCCTAGGGACTGGTGGAAGATTATGAGTGTTTGGTGGTTGATATTGTGTGGTAACACATTGTGTCAGCCAGTACTCTTAAAACATAGACAGTGCCATAAAGCAATGATTAAAGAAAAAAAGACTGGAAAAAAAAAGCATCCTTGAGAGTTGGTTTGGATAAGCAGTAGCAGGGAAAGAGCAGGGCAAACTTAAATTGATTTCAGAGAGACTTCTCTGAGTCTTAGTGACATAAGTACACAGGTTATAGGTTCATTTTTATGGTTGTTTCACTTCCTAATTGGTGTGTGGGAATCAATCACACACTTGCTATAGGCTCATCATCCAATTAAATGGGAGTACTACTGCATATAATTATTTGGTAGCAATCTTCCCTCCAATCTCCCCTTCATCTTCTCAAGATTAATTATGCGTCATTGACAACTCTAAGGAAAGTTTAGGTCTTACCAGCCATGGCCAGCAGGGGTCACGAAAGGGCCTGTTAACGGTCACTGAAACCTTGACCACAGGTGGGTTCAGGCTTTAGGTGTTACCGAATCACGAGCATTCGCAGACTATTTTTTAGTGCTGCTTTCAAGCATATTTGTTACCTGTCAGCGCAGGTCCGACGCCAACCTCATCTTAATGTCCCCTGACCTTGCCAGTGCAAAGGGACACATACAGTTAATTACTAGGCAAGTTTCACTGATGAAACCTCTCTCTAATAGGTATGTTTGAGATGGAAATCTCAGCCTGTGTGCTTCACATCTTTTTCCTGGGAGCCGGACTGTTGAAAGAGGAGGTCTTTGCTGTGAAATGTGAGGTGGGAGGTGTGTGACAGCGTGGTTAAATGACTCTTCTCCTGGGGTCTGTGATGGGGATGGCTTGAGGCTGCACCTGTGGGGTTCATTCTCTAGTTTTCCCGGCTGACATGGACGCTGGTGTACCTGCGTCCTCTCATGCTTCTCCCCTGTGGACAGTCTCCAGAGTTGGGATTGTAGGGGGCCAAAAGTGAGTATGTTTTGAGTCTTTGCATGTAAAATTTCATGCCTTCTTTAGGAAATTAAAAGCAGTGTTGGTAGGGGTCAAGAGCAGAAATCAATGACTGCTTTCAATTTTGACTTTCAAAGAGCCGCAACTTTGTATATGGGGTGAGGTTAAATTGATAGCTCTACATTATATTTAACATTGAAAATCACATGTTTAGTATATGGGGTGGGGCTATAGGTTTGTATTTACTACGTAAATATTTAAAAATTTACATGACTTCAAATTATGTTTACTAAAAGCTTTTATACATGTGGATTATAAATATATATATATATATTTAAAGATTTATTTATTTATACATACAAGCTGGGGTACAGGCCAGAGGTGTGGGGCAGCGAGAGGGTTCACCAGAGACAGAGCGGGGAGCAGAACAGGCAGATCAGAAATACACTACTGAGGGGAGCAGCAGGTGAGGCAGGAGCGGTCTACCGCATCATGTGGGATTCTCCCACTGGGCGTCTAGTGCTGCCAACAGCTCAACAGTGCAGCGCTCAACCGCTGCACCACCAGGGAGGCCCATAAAAATATATTTTAAATTTGATTTTACTCAAAACAAATATTGGACATGAAAGGGGAGCATTGAGACTTCCATCATTTACTTAGTTCCAAACCATCTGGGAGTTTCCTATGAAATAATTTTGGTCACTTCTTGTATGTATGTTTGTTTATGCTGAGTGATTTGGAAAGGAATGCTTGATATGAGAAATGAAATTTTTAAGACTTTGTAGAAGTAAAGGAGTGTGAGTGTGTTGGTTAATTAATGAAGAAGATCAGAATGATCTCCAAAAATATCAGTGGGGCTCTCCCTTCTCCCCTCACCTCAAAATGATGACTGGAAGCCGCTGCCTTGAATAATTGCATATTCTTGAGACACAGAGACGTTTGCATCATTTATTCTACATAATGATTTTCGTGCTCTTACCAGTGACACGATAGTATTGTAGGTGTCCTTTATTTATTTATTTATTTTTGGTGGCAATTGAAAATGAAGTGAGAAAATCCCAATCATCCTTTATGATATTTCCTAGAGGTCAGACCCAGCTCTTCCTTAGTACTGGGTAAAGTTGGCTGTGATATGCTCGTGGTTGAAAGGGATATAGTCAGCAACTCCTGGAAACAAGCAGAGAACCACATGGTGCGGATCAGCATGTGGTGAATGTAATCACCCCACCTCCCATGGGGTCAGCCCATTATGTGTCGTCCCTGTATATACAATTATTGCATGTATACATGCACACTCAATGAAAGAATGGGTTATATAAAGGAATGAAACAATGTAGCTTCAAACTATGACAGAGATGCCCTGATTTCTTCTCTTACCTTCATTCAAAGGTGTGTTGCCACTCAGGAACTGCCAGTATGTCTTATGATTAACATTTTCAGCAATATTATTAATGGATGAAACAATAGGACCCCAAGATGTCATTGTGGTTTCAAATCTGCGTGAATAAAATTACATGTGATTAACACTTCACTTTAGTCAGATAATAAGATGAAGGGACAGAGGTTTTATAAATGCTTTAGAAATGTCATAAAATCATGCTTCAAAGAGAAAATGCGTATGGTAATAAATATGAAGTGATTTCAATTAGAATTAAATAAATTTAAAATGAATGAATTTTTAAAAAAAAACCTATCAAGAAACAAGTTTTAAAAATGCAAATGTCCAATGGACAAACAGGGTGAATAATGGGAATATTTGAGATCAAATGGTTAACAATTGTGCAAAATTGAAAATTGTAGTTTTCAATAATTTTCAGTCACATGGGTAAATGCTTAGGGCATCAGGTTAAGTGGAAATGTAGACTACAGATTTCACATGAAATATGTACTGATCCTGTGTATATGATGGATGACTACCACTTGTAATACACATAGGAAAAACACCTACGAAATGAAAATGTATCAGTAGTCACTATATTGTGGATGGAATGAAGATGCTTTGTTTTTTCCTTTATGCTTTTTCCTTTCAAAATTTATGTGTTGTGACTTTATTACATTTACAGTCAGAAAAAAGGAAAATCAGGCAGGATTAAAACTAAGCTCAGAGAAGAAGGAAAGTATATTCAGAAGCTTGACTAAAAATTAAGTGTTCCTGAAAAGGAACTTTTATCGTGACCACTCTGTAGAAGTCAGGGAAGTTATGGAGCAGGCACACCACACTGTCCTTGCCCTAAGCCTGTATAGTAGATCCCACAGATCATAACCCTATACAGGAGATTCCATAGATCACTCAATGTCAAGTCCTTGGCCCTTATCAGTCTCTCCTTGACATCTCCCCACAGGATGTGGGTGGTATCTTTCCTTTGCAGTATCTCCTCCTTTCCTTTCCTGACCTGGAATTTCCCCTTTACTCCTCCTTTGTCTTGTCTTCTCCATATTTCCCTACTGCTTCCTCTTTTTATAAATATCAACATCCCTTAAAGTTCGATATTCTTCTCTGTGATTAATTTCTGCATTCTGCATTTTCTGCCCTATTTAAAGTCAGTCAACTCTTGGTTTATCTCTCAGCTACACATTCTGTGGTCTTTGAAATATTACTCAATATTTGGTCCTCTGTGGACTTACATGGTTTTTTATGTAAAATGGGAACAGTTGGGTCTGTCTCCTGATTTGGTTAGGCGCATGTATCTGCTAGCTTCTGCACAGTTCCTTACTGTATGTGATCACCTGTATGTGATCACTCCCCAATATCTCTTCTTGTCTTAACATCTTTTTCCTAGGATTCTACCTATGTATCCAAGGCTCCCTAATTTTCTGTTTCAAGCACCTACAATTAAATAGATATAAAGGGGTTAAGTTTTTTTTTTTCTTTTCCCCCGAAAGCCATTCTTTCTTCCTGACACTCCTATCAATAGTTTTGAAGCTTCTTTCTCTTGGCCCCCACATCCTGTACTCAGAGTCACATCAGGACTCTTCTTCGGTGTGACTCCACTTACCTCAGATGAACACTTCCTCACTCAGTAGCATCATTACTAGAGTCATGTCCTCACTTCCCCTTTGTGGTCTAGCTGGCTACTCACTGACCCTGAATTCCTTGCTCATTTTTAAAAAAAGATTTATTTATTTGTGCATACAAGAGCTGGGGTGCAGGCCAAAGGTGTGGAGGGTGAGATGATTCACCAGAGACAGGGTGGGAAGCAGAACAGGCAGATCTGCTGAAATACACTGCTGAGGGGAGCAGCGGGGAGACAGGAGAGGTCTGCTGCGCCGTGTGGGAAGCTCCCTGGCTGGGGATCGAACTCGTGCTGCAGTGGCTGCCGATAGCTTCATAGTGCTGAGATTTAACCCGTTGCGCCACCAGGGAGGCCCCCTTGCTCATTTTTGTCTCTACTGCTTGTTTCTCTCCTTTCTTTCTTCCTAGAATACCATCCTTCCATACTTTCCGGGTAGTACTTATTTTTGGAATGTCCAAAGCCACAAATTTCTTGACTATTTTAATCCACAGTGCACTCTCTCCTTTGAATTCCTGTCTTTAAAATATCATCAGTTGACTTGTATGGTTTTTAACTTTTCATGAAAGCCTTGGTTAGTAACTAGATTGTAGGCTCCTTAAGGGAATAATAAATAAAAACATGTTAAATAAAAGGAAAAATAGTACAAAAATAAAGGAAAGAGAAAGAATGGGAATTCAGGTTTCGGCTGGGGGAGTGGCATGCTCACCTGAAAATGGGATTTTTGCGCTGTGCTTCCTGTAGGACCACAAGAAGCACCGAGCCGGTTCTCACGCTAACATCGATGGTCACGTTGAAGAGCAGGTCCACCCCCCTCAGCTGGTTATTTATGGTGTATGTGACGATGATGTTGGAGGTTGAGGTAGGAACAGGGCTAGGATGGTTGGGCTGAGGTGGTTGTTCCTCATGATCTGTAAAGAAGCCAAATTTGTTTAAGATTATGGGGTTTGGATTCTAGGAGCAAACTTCAGTTGCTGGCAGTTCACCCCAGAAAACATGTCCAGAAATGGCAGTGAGTTTGTAAGCTCTGCAGATTGTTCTGCGGAACCAGTGTGATCTACGAAACACTCACTTTCATCTAGAGAATGGCTGACTGCTGAAGGGCTGATGGTTTTACATTGAACATTTATTTTGTTGAAAGAATGTGTAAACTGAAGGAAGCTTGAGAAGCCAAGTCATGCATTTATATGATGCACTTCTCAGTTGTTAAGGTTTTTTTTTGTTCATCCTGAGAATCTGGAAGCAAAGGTAGTACGTTTCAGACCATTTACCAGGATACTCGTGTAGAACCTGGGAAGGACCCCATGGGTCTTTGCTAAGGTTGGGAGGCCCCTGGGAAGCAGCGTAAAGAATTAGGTGGAGGTGGCTGTGTTTGGAATGAGTGGAATCAAGCTGCCCGATGTGGGCCCTGTGGTTCTGCGCTGTCATAGACAAAGAACTTACTCATCTCTGCTTATTTTAGGAAGTCCATGCAACATAAGATGAATCGTACCTTATGCTAGTATTTAATTAGAAAGTAGGAATCTACACCAAACACTGGTTATCTCTACACTGACAACATTTTTATGTAGGACTCCTACTTCCTCAGTGCATATTTCTGCAATTTCAAGGACCTCCTTGTAATTGGATAAAATAAAGATATTTCAGATATAAAGGTGACATGCAAGGATTCCGTACCACCCTTTTGGTGTGCTGCAAGCACATTTAGATCTTTAAGACAGGGCTGAAATATCTGTTCTCTTAAGCCTCCCAGAAAAAAAAAAATCAAGGATTGGCTACACTTTGCTTTTGCACTGTCTGTAGTTTCTATTTAATTTTTATTCTACTATGCTAAATATTGTAATTTTAAAATGTAGTTTCTACATATCTGTCTGCTGACTTTGTACAGAGCAGCTATAAGATGGTCCATAATGTTCGGTACATTTGTCAAGTGAATGAATGACGTTGTATGTTATTTGATAGTTGGGTCATGGACCTTTCCTCTCCATCACTATCCTACAAAATGCTTTACCCATAGTAGGTGCCTAATAAATATGTGCTGAATGAATTGGGCAAGAGGGCTGAATTCCGAGAGCAGAATGCAATGGCTATGCGTTAGCAAGCAACTCTTAGTCGTTGGATGTCAGATGTGCCTTTGCCTACATGGTAGTCATGACCATAACAAGTCTATATCCTACGTAAAATCTATCTATTGATACATATCATTCTGGCGTAAGTTGCCACTTTACAACATAAGGAGAAGCAGATGTTAAAAGTTCTTACCAGGGCTACAAGACACATGGGTCACATCCAGGTATGTCTTACTTTTCAGGGAAGGGAGAATTTGGGCAATGGACATGGGATTGCGAAATTTCCCCTGCCGAATCTTGTTAAGTATTGTATCCATGGTCTTCTTGCAGTCCCACGCCTTGTTAGGTTTCTCGGGGGTCACGGAGAGAGCCTGGGACAAGAAGAGGAAGGGAGCGACAGAGATTAGGCATAGCTGAGAGTTCATCTTTATTAACCTCATAGAAGGATAAACTTGATCGCTGATCTTTGTGGACACCCACAGTCCAAAACTTCAGCTACACAAGGTCTGAGATGATGGATGTCTGTCTTAGTGACTGCCACATCCCCACCGCTGGATCAACATCCATCACGTCGTAATCCCCCACAAGTCTCAGATTCAGGGAAATTATTAGAGCTGTTGTTCTGACCAGCATTTCTTGAATGTAGACTGAGATGTGGGCAAAGCGAGCTCAGGGGGAACTTTCGCCTAGGACATCCTGGCCGTCGAAGCCCCGTAGACCGCTTTTGTTTTACAATGTCCTGTAGGACCCTCAGTGGACACGTCCCATCAGCCTGAGGCTCCACGCCCTGGCTGCAGGGCTGGACTCGTGGCTGGGCGGGCTAGTCACAGAGGGCCAATCATAGAGTGCCATCCTCTTGGCAACAGTGATTGGTGGGCACTTGCACCAATCAAGAGTCTTTCCCTGATAGACAAGCAGTGGGAGCGAGGACACTTTTTCCCTTGATAGTGACCTGGGGAACACGTAAATGCTGAGACGCTGTGATCAGCACTTTGAAGAAGCCTTGAGCAGGAGCGAATGAGGAAAACTAGGACTGAGAGATGGAAAAAAGTAGTTTCTGATGTCATGATTTGAGCCCTTTGTTCTGGTTAATTCTGAAACCGCCTGATCTAGCCCAGGACCCTCGGGCTTATGGGAAAGAGCAAATCCCCATTTTTTCCCTAAGCATTTGGGTTTTTGTTACTTATAAAATGATTCTGATTCATGCACCAAGCAACTTGCTCTATACTTTGCTAAGTTTTTTTTTTAAAGATTTATTTATTTATGCATACAATGCTGGGGTACAGGCCAGTGACATGGGGCGGCGGGAGGGTTCACCAGAGACACAGTGGGGAGCAGAATAGGCAGATTGACGGAAACACACTGCTGAGGGGAGCAGTGGGCGAGGCAGGAGAGGTCTGCCCCGCCATGTGGGAAGCTCCCCGGCTGGGCATCGAACTAGCGTCACGGCTGCCGACAGCTCCACAGCGCAGTGCTTAACCGCTGCGCCACCAGGGAGGCCCTACTTTCCTAAGTTTTATCTCATGCATAAAACAGAAATCATGCCTGCCTGGTCACTTGAGGTTCAGACAGGACGGTTTGCAAAAGCGTCACCCCTCCCTCCCTGTAGGGCGTTCTGACCACAGCTGTTAGGGCTTTGCTGATGACCCCTTCACCTGGAGCTTGGGGTGGGGAGTGGGGGGAGGGGCTTAGCAGTGGCTCCGGGAGCCCGAGGGAGCAGAACAAGCCACCAATCCAGGCGTGGCCACACCGTCACTGCTGCCCTGGGCACCCTTGAACCGTGGCTCGGGCCGAAGGCTACTCTACAAGGCAGTTTTTTACAAGGCAGTTTGGCTTAAGGGGCATCGGGCATGTGTTTGTCAGCGACCATATCTTGGCATTTGCCAGATTCACCCCCAAATCCCACCGAGGGAGATGTTGCCCCTTGAGATAAAACAGAAGAGAAGAGCGGCACATTGAGCTGTTAGAAGTCACTCATAATTTTGAGTAGAGAAGTTAATCAGTTCCCTTTCTGAGTGCGTCCCTATCAGAGGAAACCTGAAAGCATTGGAATATTGGTGGAAGAAGGAGGAGAAATTCTGGGCAATGTCTCAGGAGTGTCTGGGAAGCAATGTGGGTGGCCCAGGCCACTTGAAGAAAAAGGGTGACTGCCTGGAAGAGGGTGAGTGAGGGTGAAAAGGAAGTTTAATAGGGGCCTCCCTGGTGGCGCAGCGGTTGAGCGCTGCGCTGTGGAGCTGTCGGCAGTGCGCGATGCGAGTTCGATGCTCAGCCAGGGAGGATCCCATATGGTGTGGCAGACCTCTCTTGCCTCCCCCGCTGCTCCCCTCAGCAGTGTATTTCTGATCTGCCTGTTCTGCTTCCCGCTCTGTCTCTGGTGAACCCTCCCGCCGCCCCACGCCTCTGGCCTGTACCCCAGCTTGTATGTAAAAATAAATATTTTTTTAAAAAAAGGAAGTTTAATATCACCACTCTTCCCAGGGAGAGACCACAGACAGTTATTGAACAGTACGAGGTAGCTGTGATCTTTAAAATCGAGTACCTTTGCAACCTTGTTATTATAGGAAAATGAAATTCAGAGAATGTCAGTGTTTGCCCAAGATGGCGGCAGATCTGGGATTCAAACCCAAGTTGTTATAGCTCCAGATTCCTTTGCTTGCGTCTGCACCAGAATATTTTAACAAGAAGAAGCTTATATGTTAAGGCAGCTGGTGGTTTCAGACCCCAGGCTGCCTGATTAAACCTGGGATATGGGCCATTAAGGGCTCAGGCAGAGGCTGTGTGTCCCACAAGGCCTGTGATATCTGGGTTCGGATGAAGTCCTGCCATTTCGGGGAAAAACTTCAGTTCCCAGGTACAGCTTATCAGCGTGTACCCTGCAGGTGATAAAATCCTAACCGGAATTCACAAACCGAATTAGCAACAGCAAACACTTTTCTGTCTGGCACTAAGGTAAAACAAGGTTATTTTAAGTGAGTCATAAATAAAACCTATCTTCTGTCTTTGTTTCTCCACACAGCTCTCTAGACCTGAGCCCTGGGGATGCTCTTAATTTTTTCATTTTATTTGGTTGTCTTTCCCCAAGAAAGGGAAAAGAGTGTATGTAGATTTGCTTTATACCTTCCCTATGAGGTAGGTATAAAGGAGGAATTAGCACTTACCTGCATTTTATCAGTCCAGAAGCTGAGGGGCCACAGCCTGAAAGACCACTAGCTGGTCTTCCCTGGAGCTATCAGCAGAAGCGGGGGTTCTGACCCAACAATCCAGGCTGATGGGTTGAGCATCAGCGACGTTTACCTGCATTGCAAGGCCCGTGCTGTAGGTGTCTCCGATGAGGCCATCGTCTTTGATCCTCATGCTGATGTTCTCCACAATATCCTTTAACGCCTGACGGAACAGGCCCCCGTAACCTTCCTCGGAACCCACGGGGATCTTGTTGTACATGCAGGTCAGAGCCAAGGTCGCCACTGCTCCCGTGTCTGCCGTAACAGGGGATGAGACAACCACCAGCCCGATCCAAGCGGCCTCCCTTGATTTGCGCTTGTGTCCCGGGAACACATTCTCCTTTCTCTTCAGGGCAGCGTGTGAAATAAGCCTTCCACTGTCTCCATTTGGGGGGTGAGGACATGCGGGCTCAGAGAGGTTCAGTGAGTTCCCCAAGACCACACCGCTAGTAAGCAGGGGGTAGTGCCAGGACCTGAACCCAGATCTGGATGAAGCCACAGCTCAGGCTTGTAATTAGGGGGGCCTGGGGGCCTGTCCAGTCCCACTTCTCTCGTCTCAGTGGTCATCTCGCGGCAGGTCACCCGGCCTTGAAGGCGCAGGCATCACCGCCTCTCTCTTCTCTGTGGGTCTCAGCCGTGGCTTTCCTGAACCCCTTCAGTGGTTTTGCTGGTGCCTGTGTTGCCCTGCCAGCACTGTCTGCCGTGTTTGGTTGTTGCTGTGCTCTGGGAGTGCTTGGGTGGCGGGCACTTAGCGCCCCCAGGTGCCCAGCACAGGGGCTGCCCCGCTGCACTCGGTAAGCGCACGTGCACTGAATGGCAAGTTCTGGTAGGACAAGACCACAATCAAAGACCTTCCAGGAGGCCTCTTTTCTTCATTGGTCTCCCCCTGCCCCCCACCATCTTCACCTGGAAGTTGCGGAGCCTTAATAAGGGTGGCCGTGTTTTTGAAATCAGTGTTGCCCAAATTTCCTGAATTGGCACAGATGCCCCTGTCATGTGTAAGGACTCAGATGGGAAACGGAGACCATCGTCTGCTCTTGACCTCAGGGAGGCTACGAGACTGAATGTCTGCTTGCTTGTGGGATAGATCCTGAAACAAGAGGGTTGCATGGAAAAGGGGGTGCAAGACAGATAACGCCAGTGCTTGGAGAGTGGCAGGGGAGGAAAAGCGACTGTGAGGCATGTGGCGCTGCAGCGTGCGGGGGGGGGGTCGCTCTGTGCAGAGCGAGGAGAGAAGGTGTGTGTGGAGGAAAGAGCCCCACTCACAGCAATGAAGAAATAAGGGGGTGTCAAGGTGCTCTCGGGGGGGACATCACGCATGGAGGGCGCATGGGGGAGCTCCTCAACAGAGAGACGATTTGGATGTTACAAGGAGGAGCACTGAGAAGGACAGCGAGTAGGATCATCCGCAGTGTTTGAAGAGAGGGGCATGACCAGACTTGCGTCTAGACATTGGTTTACTAATTTAATCATTTTCCTGGGAATCGCTCCTGACCTGGGTGACTCTTTATTGTCCCTCAGTGAGATTCTGTAAATGCCAGACATTCAAGCAGTGGCCTGTTTTCTCTATTTTACTATCTCCTTTTCATTTATCCCCGAGCTCACATGTCCAGCAAAGACTTGTTGAATCTCTCTGGTCTCCGGTCATCGTCACGGCCTCCGCTTCTCCTCCCTTGCCCTCCGGCTCCACCACTCAGCGCCCCGATGGCCCCAGCCCAGGGTGGTGTTGGAAATTGGCGACCTACTTACCCACGTTGAAGGGAGAGGTGTTGGCCAGGAGGGCCTTGGCGAAGCGGGCTGCTATCGGCAAGGTCAGCTCAGGGTTCTGCTGGCACAGAGCCAGGATGGCCAGACCGGGCCCGTAGAAGGAGGATACCGGGGCGCTGAGGCCTGGAAGGGGGTTGAGGGTCTTTATAAGACAACCATGTTCCATTATGAGGACATTCGTGAGAAAAGGAAAAGCCTTTTAAATAGAAATTGCTTGAAAACCTGCCCCCAAAGAAAGACACCGTATTGGCAAAAGATAACGCCAGTTGTCAGAACAAGACCGTCAGCTGGCACGAGGGTGGGATGGACACGCTGGGTAGGCGGGTGAGGCCTGATTAGCCTGGGAGAGTGGCCTCTCCAGAGCAGCTGGGATTGCAGGTGGATGCCTCACTGGGACTGTTGGAGGGCGCCTGAGCGGAGGGCTCTGTGTCTCCTCCCTAAGCTGCCCGCCGCCCAGCCCTTTCTTTCTAGGCTTAAAGTCCCCAGGGCAGACCGTTTGCCTCGCATCCCCGCCTCTGATGAGGTCTTACTTGAAGGCGCCCAGGTCTCCATTTGTCTCTGTAGACTTGAAACTCGAGTCCCAGGGTCTCGGCAGGAGGAGGCGAGGGCCATAATGGTGAGAGCGAGTTGACCGACGGTCAGGTCTGCAGGGACACAACAGAGAAGGTGACGCAGACGTGCTCCGGGGAGAGCACCAGGGCAGCCCGGCCATCTGCTGCTCCCCCAGGTCAGCTTGGTTTTTGTTAAAGAGGGTGACTAGATCGTTTTTTCATCTCTCTTGAGGAAAGGAGTGTGGAGAGATACTTGAGGGAGGTTTCATCTAGTGGCCTCTGGGTGACTCGATGGCTTCATGCGGAGGCCCTGCTCTGGTTTAGGAAAATGCGAGCGCACCCGCGCGAGAGCCGTGCGCACGTGTCTGGCTGTGCCAGGTTAGACTCTGTCCTGTAACTTGAGCCTCCAGGCAACCCCTGCGCGGTGGGCAGGAGCTATGCTGGGAGAAGGTGTTTCACGATTCTCAGGGCTGTTGCTACGTCTGTCACGGTTGCCGGAATCGTCTGCATTTTGCAAAGGAGGAAAGTGAGGCTGAGCGGAGCCGGTGACATGGTCAAAGTCACAGCGCTCTAAGGGGCGAGCAGGGCTGGAGCTGGCTCCTGTTACTCTGTCTGGCTTTCTGCCCACTGCCCTCCTCTGAGAATGCTCTGACTGCAAACATTTTTGCTTTCAGGAATGTTCCAGACATGTCAGAAAAGGTGTTTGGGGGTACAATCAGAAGCGGCACTGGGAGGGGGGCGGGGAGCGGGATAAGATTCAGGGAACAGGCTAAGGGGCTCTGACTCGCACCGGCTGTGTCGCTGGCCTTGAGCTCCTGCGTCAGGCGCTTCTGCACGTCCAGGTCCTGGGCTCCAGCGAGGTTCATGGCGATGAGGACGCTGGGGTTTGGGAAGGCTGCATCCGCCGCGGAGCTCTCCATGAGCACCTGGATGCCGTAAACCAAGGGCTGCTGCGCCGCAGGGACCGCTGAGAAGAGAGGAGGCATGAACCGAACCCCTCATTCCCTCTTCTCAGAAACATGTCTCCTGTGTATGCCTTTCAGGAGAAGACGGGATGAGCGTGGGTGTCCTCGGGGATGGCCGCTGGAGAAGCGGTCACTGGCGACAAAGGGCGCAGTCGCCGAGGTTGTCTTCTGTGGCCAGTTAGTCCCTGCCCCTTCTCCAGTCACCTTTCTCCACTTTCGAAGTGATTTCTCATGGGGCAACTCTGGGCAATGCGGCTGACGGGCATTTCATACTCATTTAGTCCCTCCTAGAAACCACCGGTTTCCTTGCGTCATTTTCCAGCCCCCCTGATTCTTACATGTGGAATATTCAAGATTTGGGAAATGACCTGTCCTAGCGGGGCCCAGGGACCCTCAGGAGTAGCGCGGTGCCAGCGAACGTCCCTCAGGGTCCTTCCGCCATCTGCCTCCCGCCCTGCAGTGGCACTTCAAGGTCGCTTAGTAAAATATAATAGACTTTGCCCCTGAAAGGACTTAGGCTGTGAAGTCGGAAAGAAGAGGCACTCACAGCCCGACGTCCAGTGTTGCACCCCCTTTCTCATCAGTGGACCTCCTGGCCTGGGGTTCCCGCCCAGCCCCAGTGGAAGGCTTCCCGGCCTCCTCCGTGGGAAGGACGCCCTACTCACAGCATGAGCTTTGGGCCTGGGCGCTGGTCCCCACCACAGCCCAGAGTAGGCTCAGGAGGCAGAGGGTGGAGGAGGCCATCTCGCTGTCCTCGCGTCCTCAAACCCCGGTGTGCTGGTGGAGCTCTCTCCCTTGCCTTATATGTGCTCCCCTTTGTGGCAGCGCCGCCTGCTCTCCCCGCCCCCGCCAGCCACTCCTGCTCAGCCTTGCCGACCTCTCGCCCCATAGAACTCATGTCCCTTCGCTTATCTAAGTTTACCTGCTGTAGACCCTCCTCGCTCTCTGAAGGTGACTTGCAGGCAGCGCGGTCATGGGAGGAACTTGGGGCTGGGGAGGCGGCTCAGTGCTTGGTACCCAGACCCTGGGCGGTCTGGCTGGTGTGTGAGCAAGATTTGCTCGTGCATTCTCTTGTCCGAGGCAGTGAACTTGTGGTGATTTGTCTCAGCAACAGTAAGCATTTAATGAAGGATCAGGAGCCTGGTGTGGTGCTGACCTTGGACCCCAGAGCCTGTGCAGGATCACCCTAGGTGATCACTCACCTTTGGTGTGCCCGAGCCTTACACGGCACTTTGCACTTCCTCGCAAATGGCCACTCACAGCCTTCGCTGTTGCCAAGACTGATTTTGACACATTGATTTAGTTAGCAAATGTCTTCCAGAATAGGAACTGCACAGGTTCACACCTCTCTCTTTCTCTTTTAATGTATGATTTATTTTCTTGTATCTTTGTTAATTTTTTTTTTAAGATTTATTTTTTATTTATACATACAAGCTGGGGTACAGGCCAGAGGCGTGGGGGTGGCGAAAGGGCTCACCAGAGACAGAGCGGGTAGCAGAACAGGCAGATCAGAAATACACTGCTGAGGGGAGCAGCGGGCGAGGCAGGAGGGGTCTGCTGCACCATGTGGGATTCTCCCCGGCCTGGCATCGAACTCACGTCACCGCTGCCGACAGCTCCACAGCGCAGCGCTTAATCGCTGCGCCACCAGGGAGGCCCATATCTTTGTTAATTTTGTAATTTTTTTTAGTGTAGAAGAACTGGGGTATAGGGTATAGGTGTGGGGAGTGAGAGGATTCACCAGAGACAGAGTGGGGAGCAGAACGGGTGGATCCACTGAAATACACTGCTGAGGGGAGCAGTGGGGAGACAGGAGAGGTCTGCTGCTCCGTGCGGTCAGCTCTCTGGTGGGGATCAGGTAGTAGCGGTATAGTGCTGAGACTTACCCCCCACCAGGGAAGTTTTTAAAAAACTGAATTCTGTTGACTTGAATGATAGGAGGTGATGTTTTGCATATGTGTTTTAATGATATGAATTATCAAGGTGATCTTTATGGGGAGGTAAAAGGAAAATATATGTGGAAGAAAAACAAATGGATACCAGCCCCAAAGGATACAGCTGGAGATGGGGGTGATATTTTTCCTCAAACTTTATGGATTAGTTTTATGTATAAGCCTCACATTCCCCTGTTTCTCCTGAGCAATAATTTTCTCTCTGCTCACTGCCTTTTCCTTGCACCTGGGCTCCAGCAAGTTTAGTAGTAGCCCTCCCAGCTTTCTGCTGGATCTTCTTTTGCTGCTGCAACATTAGCCCTATAACCTGGCTTCCACATCCCCTGTTGTCTAGATCACCAGATAGTCCGTGGGGGAAACTTGAACTCGTTTTATTAGACATGTGGTTTCCTCTCTCTTCACTGGGCTTCTTCTTGAGGTGTCTTCTCTCTGACAATAACCCCCATGTGGAATGAACTGAGTAGAATATGCTGGTTTTGTATAGCTGTTGATCTTTTATTGAATGTTCAAAGAGAGAAGGGAGGGTGTTGACGCTCCTATTGAGATGGAGACCAATGAAAAGGCAGGTATGAGGCCAACTTCCACAGGAACTTCCATCGTAAGCGGATTAGATCCCACTGAGGAAGGTTGAAGTTTATTAATATTTGCTCCAGCGAACCTCCAGGTTTTCCCCATCATGGACAACGTAACTGCCAGCTCCTGAAAAGGAAGACGACAGAGAACTGGGTCAAATAACCAAATCATGGAGAGCGAGTTCCCAACTCTTTGGCACAACCCTCACAAAAGCCCCCCCCCCCCATGCGCTGGGCACACACCCTCCCCCCATTACCTTGGGTCAGTGGTTTACTTTCACTTAGAAGTTCCCAGTAGGTTCTGTCACTAGTGTTGGCGCTTATACCCTGAACAGAGTTGACATAGGGGCCGTACGCGGTCTCCACCGTCGTGAATCTGAGGGGAGTGAAAGGATTATGGAACCTAGAACTTTCAAAGGTAGCTCTGCATAGGCATTTCTCAAACTCAAAGATATTATAAAAATGCAAATTTCCTGCCCCCAAGTACTTTGATTCTGAAGACCTGGGCTGGGGCCCGGAAGCTGCGTGGGTGAACTGTAAACATTGCAGGGGGTTCTGAGGCAGTCGCTCCACCATCCAGGCTCAATTACAGAAAAGACGACCCTGGTTTCTGCCCTCGCCTTTGGCCATCGACTCTTGGCGGCCAGCAGCTTCCGTCTGCTACTGCAGGGCAGTGACTGTGGAGACGTGAGAGCAGCAGGACAGAGTGTTACGCTGGTGTCTTAAAGGCACCCTAAGTGAGTGGGTTTTCCCTGAGCAAGGAGGACTAGGAAGGAATAATTTCACATTTCATGTTTGTTTATTAAAAAGGGACATGGCTCATGTTTGTTTTATATTTCTCAGTCATATTTCTCAACCTCCCTGCAAGTTCCTGAAAACAATCTTTATAATCACATACAAGATACACACATGTATATCCTATACTAAATGGAATATATATTATATACATATATATTCCATCTATATGGGGAATATATTTGCACAACAATCTTAACATCTGTCATGCAATCTGCTTACAGTGGAATTTCATGTGGACTATATATGTATATAATTTTCTCTTGGGCATCTAACATCACATTATTAGACACAATAAATAATTGTCAATTAGACTGAAAGATCCAAATAAACCATACTTTTCAGAGGCAAGGCCAATAACTTCATGTTAATACTTGACCTCTCTAGGCCAGGGAACCTTAATTGAGGGGTACATGAATATTCTGAAAGGGGGGAATGGAGAAGCGTCAGCACGTTTCGTGAAGCCTCAGGTTTAAGTGACAATCTTTGGGTATATTCATTTTTCTGAGATGGGCATCCATCACCCTCATCTGATTTTCAAAGGGGTCTGTGATTCAAAATTCGTCAAGAGGCATTGTTGTAGGCCCAGAAGGCCTAACGTAAGAGGTTTATTCACTTAAGGAGTATTTAATGAAAGGGACTTATTCATCCACTAAGTGAATGTTAATTTTGTGCTACTTTGTGCTAGAAGATGAAGGGTCTCACCTCTTTCTTTTAATCCCTGCTGTGATAGATGGGTGGCTAGCAAAGGTATGGATCAAGAAGTGTTTTAAAAGTTCCTTGTGTTCAGGAGCAGATGTGTTCTTACGAAGTCTTTCAAAAGCACACCAAGTACCTTAACCTTATTTATGGACAAGCATACCTAAATTCATCATTATTTATCTTCTGAGCTGCCTCCATCACATCTAGGAAGACAGAACCATCGGGCACGGTGACATTAGTGCAATAGGTTCTATTGATTCTCACAGTGTAATGGACTAAGATATTTGAGGGTGAATTAGTAGGTGTCACAGATTCAGGCTCTTGCGTGATGTTGAAGTTACCTGTCAAAGATGGAAGAGCAGAGGAAATGATACTCATAACAGTACAAATGATCTTAGAATTTGCACAATGATCTAACATTTATCCTTGAGGCAAAAAGGATATACTACAAGGGACAAGTATCATCCACCCAGGGGCAGATCTTTCCTATGACTAAAGCAGAAATGCAAACCAGACACCCCAGGGCTGACTGCTCGTGTGTGACTCAATTTCCGGCTGCTGAAGAAATTCATTTGCCCCTTGTCCCATTTCTCACAGAGGTGCCTGATTCATTTATTTATTTTGCTTTGGTACAAGATACTTCTTCCTTTCCCCTCTTTTTGCTTTTTTTTTTTTTTTTTTTTTTACATACAAGCTGGGGTACAGGCCAGAGGCATGGGGCAGCGAGAGGGTTCACCAGAGACAGAGCGGGGAGCAGAACAGGCAGATCAGAGGTACACTGCTGAGGGGAGCAGCGGGCGAGGCAGGAGAGGTCCGCCCCACCATGTGGGATTCTCCCTGGCCGGGCATCGAACTCACGCCGCTGCTGCCGACAGCTCCACAGCGCAGCGCTCAACCACTGTGCCACCAGGGAGCCCCCCCCCTTTTTACTTTTTGCATGGTTTCATTTGTATATAAAATAAGTGACATCATAACTGCCGAATCAACTGGGTCCTTTTTAGCCTCTGTGTTACCCCATCTCTCCTCTTTTAATTGAAGTAACACTGTAGTATAACATAGGAGCTACAGGGGGTAATCATTAAAAATAAGTGTGTCTGTACTACATTAATTCACCACTCCAGGCCCAATTCTGTCCTTCACCACCAACTGACCCTTTTAACCTGACTGAAAACATGTTAAGTGCCATCACTGTCCTAATCATTTTACATGGATTATCTTATTCAGTCCTTACAAAACTCAGATACAACTGTCATTCTAATTTAATTACATTCAAAAACTAAAGTCTAGAGGTTAAACACTTGGTCCAAGGTCTCTAAACTCATAAGTAATTGAACCAGAAATGAATGAGATTGCAAGAAAAATCTCCTGTAGACCTTGTCGCAAAATCAGTTATTTGAATAATGAATTTCCACTGCACTTTTCTTATAACACTGCGGGTCCCTCCCACACAGGCGTGCAGTTTCCCCGAGAGCTTGCGTATTGTGCGTGACGGAAGGCCGGAGGCACTGGGGTGTGTTCAGCCCGGGAAGAGTGAGCACATGTCCCATACCCCCGCAATCAGAAGGCACCCCCTGGCAGCCAGTCCTCACTGGGTCAGCGTGAGACCAACTCTCCAGGTGGGTATTATGCTGCTTCCTGAGGGAGGACTGAGTCCTGTCTGGGAACTGCTAGACTTTGGAGGTTTATCTGGTCTCTTCGGGACCCTCGGACACTGAAAGCTCACAGGCTTCAGGTGTTGTGCTGAGAGACCACTCAGCTTGTCCCTCAGAGCTGTACCTGAGCCGTAGACGCAGGGAGAGTCTCTGTTCACATCCAGGTAGGTCTTTCCCACCAGGGCGGGCAACACCTGGGAAGCAGCAGTCGGAACATTGAATGCTCCCTGAGCAGTTTGCTCGAGCACCGTGTTCAGGGTGTGCTGACATTTCCATTTATTTTTGTCGTAATAGTTTGATGAGACGAAGAGAGCCTAATGTGAGAGAGAGAGAGAGAGAGAGAGAGAGAGAGAGAGAGAGAGAGAGAGGATGAGAGAAACTTTAATTCAGCAAATATTTATTGAACACTAGTTCAGTAAATATTGAACACTGATTCTGAGGCAGGCATGAGAGACAATGAAGATGCCCAGCCTGCCATCCTGTCAAGAAGTGCATCGGCTAGTCTGGGTAGGGAGTTGGGGTATTGCCCAATAACACCAGCCATAATAGCTCCCAGGGGAACACACCTCCTCTGTGCTCACTTTTGTATCCCCGACACCAGAGCAATGCTCTGCACCGGTAGAGGTGTTCAGTATTAACAAAGTCTTCTAAGGTGACTGTCCTAAGAGGAGCATTTCATGGCACGACCCTTCAGGGAGGAAGCCCTCATATGCACTGAGTGAGGCTGAGGAAGCTTCGAGAAGGTGGTAGGCGGTGGCCTTGGTGTGCGCCCACTCGGGGGGAGGGGCACTGTGCTGACAGGGAACAGTGACCTCGGCCCTGAGGTGGGGATGCAGTTACCTCTGGACCCTGCTGTGTGTTCACATCACCTCCAGGACTTCTCCACAGGCCAAGACCATGCTTCTCCCCCAGATTTCCGTATTAACTGGCCGCTATGGGGCTAACTGTTAGTATTTTCGAAAAGCTTCTCCAGGTGATCACCTGTGTAGCCAGATCAGGAAACCGTTGCTGTCTATCAAGCCCACACTCAGGAAGGCAGACAGCACGAATGGAGCTCCCGCTGCCATCCCCAGCTTCATCTTGTAACTGTCCCCAAGGACCCAACCCCCTGCGCTGACCTCCTGAATGCATCGATCTTCTGAAAGCATCTAGTGTTCTTCCCCTTAGATCCTCATCCCCTGAGTAAACTTCACAAACCCCTATTTGTACTAAAGACTTGATTTTTTCTGTAAACCTTCCTTGAACTTGTTTTGTATCTATTTCTTAGAGTTAAGTAAACTTCTTAGGGTAAATGTAGGAGTGGTGTCCCAAAGTTCAAGGGCTGACTGCATGACAGTGTGGGTGGTGGGTGTTGAGAGGGCGACTGTCTTGCCTCCACCCTGTCAGCACCATGTGCTGGCGCTGTCCCATCCAGGAAGTTACTGATGTTCTGAGACTCACACTCTTACTCTAGGAAGTGAAGTGATTCTCTCTTCATTGGGTTTGCGTGCATTAGTGAGTTAATGTCACTATACACTAACTAAATACTAGCTGTTCCTCGCCACTGCCCTTTATTACTTCCACAACAATAATCTAATTTGGGGACCTCCCTGGTGGCGCATCGGGTTAAGTCTCAGCACTATGAACCTGTCTGCGGCCACTGCAGCACAAGTTCTATCCCAGGCCAGGGAGCTTCCCACATAGCGTAGCAGACCTCTCCTGTCTCCCCGCTGCTCCCCTCAGCAGTGTACTTCAGTCAGTCCACCTGTTCTGCTCCCCACTCTGTCTCTGGTGAATCCTCTCACCCTCCCCCACACTTCTGGCCTACACCCCAGCTCTTGTATGCATAAATAAATAAATTTAAAAAAAATCAATTTTGGGAGGTAAGATGAGCGCACAGAACAATGGTATACGGTTAAGTGTGAAAATGCATGTGCTGGAACAAGGCAGCTTGTGGTGTCCTTGTCTAGACTTCCTAAAGAAATTATAATGAGGAAAAACGTCACAGAAGCTTTGGATTCAGAAAGTTACAGTCTGAGGGGAGAATACCTTTCGGCCGGGGGAGGGGAACCATATGCGGACAGTCCGTGTTCATGGAGGAAACAGAATGGGTAGGACGACCTTGGAGGCCAACAATTAAGGGACAAGACTCAATGGAACATGGTGGGGGACAGCAGGGGGCAGGTGTGAAAGGGAACGTTTGGACTGGTTTGAACCTACAGCCCCTAAAACAAATACAGTTACTTAAACCAGCTTTACTCACTACACTGAAGTGGAGGAGATAAAACTCAAGGGGGGTAGGGGGAGGGTGCTGCTCTCTCCTCCACGACCCCCTCCTGTTCCCGTTTCACCCTCTGACTCACCTGCATCGCTTCTCCTGTGCTGTAGATGTTTCCAATGAGACCGTTTCCTTTTTTCTCAGATAGGATTTTTTGGACCAGTGACTTTATATGGCTGCTGATACCGTCTAGATGCTCTTTATCTGTCTCTGCCTGCCCATTCATTACACTCCTCTTCACACAGGTCAGGGCCAGGACGGCCACCGCGCCAGTGTCTGTCAGGAAACAAAACCTCAGTGAGAGGGTGGCCTAGCCTTTTCATGATCGGACTTCATTTTGGAGATGGGAAAATGAGAGCGAAGGGTTCACATCCACTGTTCCCTAACTCAGGGAAGAGCTGATGAGGTGACCAGGTCTTTCTATTATACTAGAATCAGGTTTAAATGTCACCCAAGAGTCATTCTCCACAAAAAGAAAATTCCCTTCTGAGGAGGCAAGAGGAAGAGGATAGAAAAAATAATCTATGTGTTTTCTGATAGAAGAACTTACAAGGCAGAGCTGTGTCCTCCAAACCAAAGGATTTGGGCTCAGTGACTCACCTACTGAGAACTGACCATTAAAATAATAGTTTTTATTTTCAGGAGCAAAGAGGTCTGAAACTTTGGCGACTGAGTATTTCCCACGAAACAGACACAAGGTCAAAAGGTCCGTGCTTAGCTGATAGTAGTTAGTTAGCGGGTTGCCGTCGTGTGCTTCTAGAAAGAGAAGAGAGATGCCTTACTTACGGAAACGGTATCAAGGAGTACAATTTTAATCTATCCCTATTTACTTTACTCCCATTTCTTTACATTTAAGGAGAGGTGAGTAATAGATGAGGATCCTTCGTAGAATCTGAAAATCTGAGATACAGAAAACTCAAAAGGCCGCCAAATTCAACTCAACGCCATCCGTTTTATAATTGAGAGCACTCAGGACTAAAGAGATTAGAATACTGTCCAAATTTTATGTGGCTATAGAAGTAGGCTTCGCACATAGATTTCCTGCCTCTAAGTCCCTTGCCCTGTTAATAGTAATGTGCTGAAACTAGAAGCAGGATAGGAGGCCATCTTGAAGGAAGATGGGACTGGAGAGACTTAATGAGTCTTAGCATAAATAGGGAGTGGGAGTTGAAATAAAAATAATGTACATTGCTAGCAACCCCCATGTAAACCTAAAGAAATGTGGTCATCTTCAATTCTAACTTGGTACTTGGCACACAGTGTCTTATATTGTTCAGCTATTTCTGTTGTAATTCTTTGTCTAAAAGCTGAGTTCTTGGAGGACAAGAGAGTTGTGTCGTGTGCATGTGTGAGATCATTTGTAAAGCAGTGCTTGATGCATGGTTAATGTTCAGTTCATGTCTGAAAAGAAATTCCAAGGTTGAAAGAGGGAAGAAGAAATAATGATCTGTAAAGATATAGTGGGATGAATGGAATGAAGAAGAGAGGGAAAGAGGAGAGGGGCATTTTGTATAATTCTGAGTCAGTGGAGGAGGAGGGTACTCAGTTGTCCAAGGTCTCTGAACTTTTGATTCTCACCCATATTTTCAATTTCTGCTTGGAATTTCTCTTCCAGCTGCTCGACTAGGTGAGGATCATATCTATAAGCTTCACTGGGGTTTTGACATGCGCCCCAGGCCAATATCATCACGGCAAGCTCTCCTGAAGTTAAAGCTGAGACTGAAAAGAAAAGTGCTCACGTTGAAAAAGGTATGTACTTAGGATATTTTTAACTTCTCCTCTTCTTTGTGGTTTATATTTCCTGCCATTTCTTTCTTCTCGTTGACTCTGTACTAATATTTTATTGTTCTCTTCTTCATATCCAAAGCAGAGACTTTTCTAGCAGCATTACATAAACACGAGAGGTCCTAGTTTTTCCCATGAAATCATGAGAGATTTTTGGAACCCTGCAATCCTTCTAAAAAAAAAACGGAAAAAGAAGGAAAGCCAGATAAATAATAAGTCTGTGGGATTTTTTTTTTCTTTCTAGGGGTGCCATCTTGCCAGGATGGTAATAATTGACTTGTAATTCTTGCCTTGTGTCATAGCTCTCAGACTTTTAACCTAACGGTTCTTACGATAATATCATGAGGTATGTAGGGGTGGCTTCATCTCCCCCCACCAACCCCCCCCCACCATAATAGATATAAAGATGAAGCTCAGCGCTGACATGAAATGTTCAGGACTCAAACCCAGTTGGAATCTCTTTGCTCTACGGCTGTCTTTCTCTAGTCAGTTTTCCTAGTTGGGGTCCTGATCCCTGCTTGGTGTGAACTTGGCTGGCTTATATAACAGAATTAATGGATAAGAGTGGACACTTTCTTTTGGTTTTCCTTTTTGAAGGAAAATGGTCTTCAGAACTCAGACAAGTAAATGCTAGCTCTCGAGTAAGTGCGCGGGGTTGCTGTTTGAGGTGCCTTCCTGTCACCGCACACTTTACGTAGCCAGGAAAGATGTAGCAGGCATACTTTGGACACCCAATTTTTAGGACCCTCCGCAAACAATCTTTATAGATAGGTATTTCTTTCCCTAAATCTTCTAAAGAAAACAGGCACTCACCTTTCCTTTCCACGTTATCTTTGACTTGTTGGATCAGGTCTTGTTCTAGGCTTTGGTTCAGGATGCCAGAAAGTCTGAGCCCCAAGAGGACATAGGCTGCTTGGACTCCATTGGTGTATTTGGAATTGATCATTGCGCTTACCAGAGGTTTTAAACGGAAGTAGTCTTCTTTGCTTACCTCTGTGGTAGGAGAGGGAGGATATGAGAAGCATTCACTCATGAAACATTAAGGCTAGGAATAGGACGAACACAGAAAGATGGGATGGGCATAGGCCCATCCAATGGCCACTGGCTATGTTGCTGAAACAATAAAAAGGTGAACTTGGAGTCCTTGCTATGCCAGGTATTACTCCTTTGCCAACCAGCATGGAAATATTTTACTATTTTGACAAGTGGTAGAAGCTCCCGTTGTGTACTGGCAGAGTGTCATCCTGCCTGAGAGATCTACCATCATTCCCTAATTTTGAGTATGAGGCCTAGAGAGGGTGTCCTTAATGAGACCACAGTGGAGACTTAACTAAATACACATTCGCTAATTCCCACTCTTTGCCCTTCCTACTTCCTGGTTTCAGTTTTCTTCATCTTTTTCTGACGTAATTGGGCTAACACAGAGGGAAAGAATACAAACGTTTGTTACATTCGTGATTCATCCCAGTGCTGCACTGTTTGATTTCCCAATTGGTCAGGCATCAAGATCATTATTTTATAGTACACACCCTTTGTAAAACCTTCCCGTTTTCACCTACATGTCCACATCCCAGGGGCAACGATGGGGAGGAAGTCATATTACACTGTGGAAGTAAAGAGACAGTCTATATCCCCCCTCTCCCCAACAACTGGGGAAGAATAATACAATTAACACATTAACACGTTTAACACATTTCTAAGTATACTTTGCCCACAACTCCCCCCACCACCCCTCATCCCCCCACCCCCCCCAAATCCTACCCATCTCCAGATTATCTCATAGGCTAATGGGATAATGAGTCTTGGGTTCAAGTAGGCCAGGCTGGATTCTGAACTCCTTGACTTAACACCATGGTTAAATTATGTGACTTTCCTAGCCTTCAGTTTCTTCCATCTAAAATTGCAAATACATCTACTTTACAGATATTGAACAAGAAATAGCTCAATAAACTTTAAAATACTGTATATATTCTTACTTCTATCTCAGTTGGGGTTTCTGTCACTATACTTAATGAATTTTGGAAATGCAATTTCTCTTGTCCACATTTTTTTCACCTAAAGAATTAAGAACACCCGAATAAATGATGTGGGAAGGCCGTGATTTGTCACAGGCACAATTGGACAATTGTGAGTCACCTTCTGAGATGTTGTGGAAGGATTTGATTCAGTAGATTTTTTTGGCAGTGGAATAGACCTTTTAGTTCCTAGTCAGCAACTCAAATCAGCTTCCTTGCCCAGTGAAAACAAAGTTAATTATTTTGGGGGGGCACTGAATTGAGCTTCACAGCCTTCATAGTGCCCCCACCCCCATTCTCAGGATTCAACAGAGGAAATGATAGGAATGGGAGGAAAAGATTCGGAAGATTCTGTGCTTTCTCTGTGTGAGTACAAGTCTTTCTACTACAGAGTCAATCCCTTCTTGTGGATGGGCACCAGAAGATGCAGTCACAGATGGCACCATATGGTCATCTTTGGACTGGTTTGAAGCTCAATTCCAGGATAAAGACTTACAAAAGAAGGTGCATGCGCCTGAGGGTTATGACAGACTTTAAGAAATCACCCATGTCAATCCCTCCCCTCATCATCCTCCATTTATGCATTAAGCTGAAAAATGTCAGACACATTGGATCATCCAGCTACTAATGGATCCGATTAAATCTAAGCCCAGTTTTTCTTCCCTCTATGTTAGTGTTTTAAAATAGAACCACACAACCTCTGGACACAATACCCAGAGAAGAGATAATGGGACTTATACCCATGTCCTGTGGGGAAAAGTTGAAGGGAGGTAGATGTGTGGTTTGGAACATGTAAATTCTAATAAGAAAAAAAGCAATCTTCATTGAAAGGGATTATTAACTTTTTTTTCCCTGTGTTGTTTCAAGGGGTTAACCCAAAACCTATGGATTGAACTTCAGAAAAGCAGAGTGTAGCTCAACATCAAAAGAAAACTTCCCATGATCTTGAAAAATTTCTGGGATCATCAATTTTCTGTCTTTGAAAATGAGCAGGACTGTTCACTTGGCAGGACACTGTAGCAGAGAGGGTCTGAGAAAAGGGGGAAGAGTAGGGCACGCAAACCCTGACTGTGCTACCTCTTAGAACAACATACATAGTGGAACTTTCCTCACCATCTCCTGTCAAGCTCTGCATTTCTCATAGAGTCCAACCACATGTCGAACTGGAATAGGATCTTTTCTCAGGTAACTCTACACAAAGCCCCCTGTGAGTAGCCTTCAGGAGATAAGCACATGAATAATTTTAACTCAAAGCATACTCACCACAGATCTCGCATAGTTGGCTTGGAATAAGAGAAAACAAGAGGAGCCCCACTAGGGGCAGCTGATGTGACGGTCTCATCTCTCCAAGAGTGTGCTGGCACAGCCAGGGCTTGGTTGGCTATTTATTGGGTGATGGGCAGAGCTTCTCCTTAATTTGCTTACATGAAACAAATATTGAGCAATGTCAGGAGGTGTGGCCAAGTGTATTCGTCCAAGTAATGTGGTAAACCAGGAAGAAGACTTGAAAGATTTGGTCAGGGAGAATGAGGAAATTATTTTTCTTTGTTTTCTATCCCAAACCTTCAGAATTCACATTCCATGCTTGCCTTCAACCTAATGAAAAAAATTAAGGTGAATTACTATTTTCAGTAATGTTTCATTCTTTCCACTGCACTTTGTCTATGCTTTAGTTATGCCTCCTGAGAGATTACACCTAATGGAGCAAGGATTTACAACATATAAAACTGGAAATAGAAGTTGTAAGACTGAAATTGCAGTCTTACAGACAGGATTGAGAAACTTGGGCTATAAGAAGACCTATGGTATAGTGGTTTTTGAGTTTTCCCCGAAGATAGATGTGTGAGAATTTCCTAGCCTAGGAGGAAAACAATAGCTACATAAGCCAAGTGGGAATTTTTGCCAGGCTAGGAAATATACTACCTGTCACATGTGAGAAGTGTTACCTGCCATACATCTCCCAAGAACATTAAAGAATACTAGTAAAAGTACTAGTAATACAAGGCTTTAAGCTTTTCCTGGGTCATCAAGATGGCAGGATGGAAGGTGCCCCCACCCCCACGCATATTGCACCCCTACTCTCAGCAACAATAATTTAGCAGCCATCCACGGAGGAGGATCCAAAACCCCAGTGAAGCCACCGTATTGAGAAGGAGGGCAGTGCCAAGAAGGCACACTGAGAAACCCTGTAGACATACAAGCAGAGGCACAGAATCTGCCAACCCTAATTTTTCATCCTGGCCTATCATTCCCCCTGTTAGATGTGGGAAGATCAACTCACTCACTGTCCATGGTTCCAGGGACCGATCCAGAGATGGCTTTGTCCCCTTGGAAACTTGGCAACAGCCCTGTTTGGTATTGGTCCAACCAAGGGACCCTGGACTTACGTCTGAGATCGGGTTCTAGGTTTTCTCCTTGGCTCACACATTTCTGTCTTCTCTCTGTTTTCAGTCTTTCCTCTCTGTGCGCCTGTGTCCTAATCTCTCCTTACAAGGACACCCTTCATGTGGAGGCACCTCACTCTAGCTTACTTACCTCTTGAAAGATATAGTCCATTGTCACCGTCTGAGAACCAGGAGGGCTTGAACCTGAGAATTTCAGGGGGACATATTTCAGCACATTACACCCTGCTCTCGGACCCCCCCAACATTCATGCCCTTCTCACATGTAAAATGCATTTACCCTATCCCAACAGCTCCTGAAATCTGAAACAATTTCAGCCTCAGCGCTATGTACAAAATCCCATTTAAACATGAGCTAAAACAGGTAGATGTGTGACTAGAGTTATGATTCATTCCAAGGCAAAATTCTCCAGCTAAGAACCTGTGAAAGACAGTACCTGGTCTATTTTCAAAATACTGTGGTGGGATGGACAGGCAGAGTGCAGGCAGCCGCGTTCTGAAAGGGAGACACTGGAGAACAGACAAGGGTCGCAGGTCCCGAGCAGGGGAGGTTCCTGCGGTTGCTAAGGTTCCAGGCCCTATTCCAGGCACACTGGAGAACCTTCTGAATCCCCTAGGCTGTTGGTTCTTTCCCCTTGGCCTTGGGCTCAAGTCTTCACAGCAGCAGCCCTGCTCATCTCTGAACCACCTTCAGCATCATTTTTCTCTTTTCTTGAAGGATAAGCATGTCCCCAGCTGGATGACGCAGTTGTCCCAATTCCTGTGGAATCCCGGAAGTCCGAAAGCCTTTCTTCATTTTGTCCAGTCTCTGTCCGTTTCAGTTCAAACTGGAAGCTTTTCTGCTGGTCCAGCTCCATCCCCTATTCCTGGATTCTGCTACGGTGGCCGATTGGATCCATAGGTCCCATGGCCATTAGCAAGCATGGTTTTCCTCTCATGAATCCCTTTCATATGCTGCTGCTTCCTATCCCCTCAAATAGCCTGCTCAGCCATCAGCTTAAATACTATTTCACCAGGGACATCCTGTCTGCACCCCAAGACCTGGGCATGCCCCCCGCAATCTGCTCTCCTGGCACGCTGTACTTTCCTTTGTAGCATTTATGAGAATTGCAGTTAGTTACTTGCAGATTCTGAAGTGTGTTTGGTAAATGTGCCAGACTGAGTTCCTCAAAGGTTAGGAGAGGTCTTTCTTGTTCGGTGTTGTAGCTCCCACTGCAACATGCAAGTGCTGTTACATAAGAGGTCGTCAAATATTTGCTGAACCTCCTCAGATCCTTATGCCAAATGATAAATTAATAACACATACTGGTAGATAATCTTACGGGAACAAGTATTAGAAATTTACACTTCTAAATAATAAAAGTCGACAATCGCGGCGGTGGGTGGCCATCAGGATGGAGAGAACTCGGGATTAAAGCATCTGGCGCCTGGAGTCAAGGTCACCCAGGAGTTGCATGTTACAGTCACCTGTTCAGTGTTCATTATCAAATCAAGCAGATCCACTTCGAGATAATTTACATTCCTTTTGTTTACCTCTCTCTGGGTTGATAGAGTGAATGTAATCCTAGTTACTGGCTGGACCTACTGAAGGTGAAGATTGGGGAGTGAGCCAAGCACCGACATGGCTAGTAGGACCCAGGTTTTTCAGGCCTTTGGGCAGAGAAAGGCTCCTGAGGATTCCTAGGGAGCGCAGGAGATGTGCCCAGGGCAAAGTTTCCCCACCGAGGACAGATGACCCCGCTCTGTTCCTGCTGAGAATGGGGTTGGCGCAGCTGGGGTCCCGGTGGTGCCCCGTTCACATAAATCCTTACACAGGCTGTAAACCGCTTGAAGACGTTGGTGCGTGAGACCTGTTCTGTCCTAGTTTGTCAGACCAACTTTCATAGCAGGGTGGTGTCGTGCAGCCATCCCAGACTGGGCAGGTCCATTGGCGATTTGGGCAGGCGAAAGGAGAATCTTGGCGCCTTGGGTATCCCTAACATGCCCTTTGCGGAATCAGGAGCCTGGACTGAGAGGCATATCAGCAGGCAGGGAGGCGGGAAGGCAACAACTGCGCCCCCTGGCCCGGGAGAATCTCCCCTTTAGCCTCAGCTCCTTGGCCCAGCTGTTCGTATTTACTTTTTTTTTTTCTTTTTAAGATTTATTTATTTATACATACAAGCTGGGGTACAGACCAGAGGTGTGGGGCGGCGAGAGGGTTCACCAGAGACAGAGCGGGGAGCAGAACAGGCAGATCAGAAATACACTGCTGAGGGGAGCAGCGGGCGAGGCAGGAGAGGTCTGCCGCGCCATGTGGGAATCTCCCCGGCCGGGCGTCGAACTCGCGTTGCGCGCTTCCGACAGCTCCACAGCGCAGCGCTCAACCGCTGCGCCACCAGGAAGGCCCTGTTCGTATTTACTTTTGCGCTCACCCAGCCCAGTGCTCTCTGGCTTCTGGGCCCCATTGCTCTTCCAGGCGCTTTATGCAGCTGCCCGATGTCACATGCAGGCAACACGGGGTGGGTGGGAGAGCAAGGCCGCAGGCGGCGCGTGTAGAGGCTGGCAGCGGGAGGCAAAAAAGAGCCTGAGTGCCCCGTGCTCCTTACGGATGGAACGCTGGATTGTAATGTAAGTCTCAGAGCCCAAGTTCCATGATGCACCATGGCACGTGCTAAGAGTCACCACCCTCTGCTACTCGGCTCCAACCCCCTCCCCGTGGCCCATGCTCCCATCTCTCCCTTTTCTCAGCCCCACCCTGGCCTGAGTTGTAAGGGGCCTCCCTGGGGTGGTGGCGGGTGTTAGGTAGACACTCCTGACAGATGGTGCGCCTGAGCGCACCGCCCGGCTCATCTCCTGGAGTCGAGGGCATGCTCATCTGAGGACAGACTCGGGGAGGGCCTCAGGGGCTCTTGGGCGTGAACTCCGCAGTTTGGGCGAGGAGCTCCAAGGCCCTGGGCTCTCAGCGGCTTATCCTCTTGTCCAACACATGCCCCGCCCCCCTCACCCGGAGGACATGGAGCAGACAGACAGGTCCCTGCGCAGAGGCCCTTCTTTCCCAGGGTGATAAAAATGGCAGGCGAGGAAATGGATCGGTCTCATCTCTTTTCCTCCTAAAGTATGTGGACACTGAGATGAAGCTGAAACTGGGAGGAAGATGTGAAAACCTAGACTGGGTAAAAGTATTTTTCTTTGAAAGGCTTTGTTTCAACTGCTGTTAAAAATAGAAAAAAACTGGCTCAATATGGACTCCTTCACACGGGGTGGGGGGAAGGTGGGGAGCGGGGTCCCCACCCAGACTTAATTCCTATTGTAGTTCGGCTTCTCCCCCCAAGTGTAAGCCATTCCGAGTCAGAATCACCGCCATGGTCTCTGTTGGAACAAGCCCCACGGTGATTCTAATGATGTTCAAATTCCACAATCACTGACAGCCTGTCTCCTTCACATCACTGTAGCACCAGCAGGCTCAGGGCGGGGTCCCTGTGACCTGGGCACATGGGTAAAGGGGACCTGGAGCCCTCGGGGGCTTTTTCAGGCTTTTAATGTTTTCTCCAGCATTTGCAGAGAGGGAGCCATGTGCAGGGCAGGCGGGGGGGCCGGGAGGCCGGGAAGTTGGGAGGCCTCCCAAGCCCCGGCGAATCTTCACTCTTGCTGGGCTTTCTGGGGTTCTCTCTCTGTGGTACCCCGCCGCATGGTCCTGTACCACCATGGTGTTCCTTACTCTATATTCTCCGCCTCCAGGCCCAGGTGCGCCCGCTCACGCACGCCCCCTCCCTCCCACGCCAGGGGCTGCCACAGGTCGCATAGACGCTAATGTTGGGGGGGTGGAGACACCTGATCATTATCCAACAATCATTCTCCAGCAATTCTCCAGATGCACATCGGCATTCTCTGGAACATTCTCCCAGGAACTTCAGAGGGCCTGGAGTAGTCACAGTTCTCAAAGATTTGCCATCCCTAATTTCATAATGGAGAGATGAGGGGAACATCTTCCTCAATCTGGATAATTTTTTATTTTACTTTCTTGCCTAATTGCCCTGGAAGGAACCTCCAGCAGAATACTGACTAGAGGTGGTGGGGGCGTATCTAAAGATGATGGTATCTTCTGTATGACATGATGGAATACTATGCAGATACAGAAAAGACGAACTTTTGCCATTTGTCACAGCAGGACAGATCTTGAGGGTATTATGCTAAATGAAATTAAGATGGAGAAAGACAAATTCACATGATATCACTCACGTGGAAGATAAACAATAAATGTACAAGCAAGGCAAAACAGAAAACAAACTCAGACTCTGACAACAGAATGGTGGTTAACAGAGAGGGACATGGGATGGGGCAAGTGGGGGGAGGAGGGTCAATTACATGGTGATGGGTGGAGACTTGGCTTTTGTTGGGTACCATCATGTGTACAGATGTCAAATTATAGTATGTTATAAGCCAATGTTACTTCAATGAAAATAATTTTAAAAATTGTAGTTTTTCTATTCAATGAAAATGTGGAGCAAATGCTCCAGTATTTGTTAAATGAGTGAATGAAAGTTCATCTGAGTTATTTTTCTCCAGAAGGCGCATGTCTCCTTCTAAACTTAGCACACAGCGCCATCTGCAGGGAAGACAGCTCATGACATCTGGTTTGGTTGTAAAGTCCCCCGGTAAGTTAATATTCACGTTTATTCTATGTGCCTGCCTGTGTGTGCTTGTGTATTTTGGGAGGGGGTGGACGAGGGTGCTAGTCCATACTGTGGGGAAGAATTAAGAACTAGAATGTGAAGGAAAACCCTGACTCTTGAGGCCTTTTCCGTCTGGTTTGAGAGGCTGTCTTCCTGCGATTCCTCACTGCAAAGAGCCAGCTCACTCACCGAGAAAATATTTGCTCCTTTCTTGACAGTATATTGTGTGTCTTTTATTGCTTCTCTCTGAACACACAGATTTCCCCTTTCTCGTCCAACTCTTCTCTTTCCCACTTTAGTGTATTCTCATGAGTCCCAAGTGGAGTAGCTGTCTCTCTAGGCTATGTTAGCAGTGTAACGAGGCATAACCTTTGACTATAGGCGCTAAACCATGAGTGAAAACAAAAGCTATGTGTAGCAAGCTTTACATATGATGAAGCAGCATAGTAAAGTGCATTAAGAAATAACAGGTAGAGGCCTGCCTCGTGGCGCAACGGGTTAAGTGCTGCGCTGTGGAGCTGTCTGCAGTGGCGACGCGAGTTTGATGCCCAGCTGGGGAGATTCCCACATGGCGCAGCAGACTTCTGCTGCCTCGCCCGCTGCTCCCCTCAGCAGTGTGTTTCCGTCGATCTGCCTGTTCTGCTCCCCACTCTGTCTCTGGTGAACCCTCTCACCGCCCCACACTTCTGGCCTGCACCCCAGTTTGTATCCATAAAATAAATCTTAAAAAAAAAAAAAAGAAATAACAGAAGACTTGGAGGAGCGGAGAGACATGTGAAGAAGCTGTGTTTACTTTTCGGCCTTGCATTTGCACCAGGGACTTGGGGGAAGGAGACACTTGGAAGAAGCGTGTAGAGAACTGTGGGGAGGCTGACTGTGGCAGCCTTTATCTTAACTTGTGCTTTGAATTTGCTCCCTTCCTTCAGCCTGGCCTGGCCCCTTCTGCCCCTTTCCTGTGGTTCCCTACCGGAAGGTGCCTTAGGCTTGTGGCTACTATTCAGGCCTTAGTAACCCTGCTTTGGGCCACCCTGTTTGGCTGGGCTTTTACTCACAAGGGAGATGGGTAACTTTTAATGGAAAAGTTTAATTGGAAACTATTATCTTTTCTTCTTTCTACTGCACACTAATTCTATTAAAGTTCTTTTCCATGGAAGGGCTTAAGGAAGACTAGATAACCCATTAAAGCAAATGCGGTTTATTATAACTCCATATGAAGTTAAAAACAGAGGAAGACCCTTCTTAATAGGGGGCCATAAAACAAGACAGGGTCAGTCCATGTAAAATCAAGTTATTTAAAATGTTTAAAAGGTAAGAGAAGGAACAGGACCCCCAGACGGCATGTGGCCCCCAGTACGGCCCGGGATGGGGATTAGACGAGCTTCTGATTCTCAGGTGGAGAAAGATGAAGTGTGTGATCTCTTATGAAGCGAAACTGCACATTCAGATGGGGCCCTGCACAGAGAGAAAACAGAAACGGCAAGGGTGACCTCTTTGCCTCAGAGGACTGAGTATTATTACCTACGGGAGAGAGAGAGGTGGGGAGGCAGGGGTTGAGAGGTAATCTGCAACATCATAACCCTAAAAATGAGTCTAGGAGTCAAATGGATATAAACCCATTTGCTTCTTCTAACTCTGAAGGATCTCAGAAATATGTGCTGTCTCCCTAATTTTAAAGGGTGCTTAAGATCTCTCTAGTTCTTTCCCTGCAGGGAGTGCTACACCCAGAGTTTGCCATACATTCAGAATATTCAGAATTCCCCTTCCAGGTTGTCTAGGAAGGGTCTTCCCACATAAGTTATGAAATACCGTCCCTGGCGGAAAGGCTTAATCTTTTCAGGACAGGGTGTAAGTTTGACATCTCTAGGTTCCCGGACCCAGTTGCAGCACGGTGTGGGGGGCTAGTAGATGCCCACGGGCAGTCCTGGATACCAGAGGGTGTCTGGGAATTCAACTCAGTTCTGACCTCTCCACCTGGGGCAGTGTCAGATCCCACAGGTAAAGGGCTCGGTCTCCCGAGATCACCGAGATCACCAGGCTGTTACTTGTGCCTCTGAGCGGCTGGCTCTAAGTCAGAGGTCCTCACACCCCTCCTCAGGTTCAGTTAACTCGGGACACCTGTTCACCCTAGGTCACGACACCTGTTCACCCTAGGTCACGACACCTGTTCACCCTAGGTCACGGTCTACCACGAGAGGGTGCAACTCGGCAACAGCCGGATGAGGCACAGGGCGCGGTGGGGGGAAGGGCTGGGGCGTCCGTGTCCTCCCCAGCGCCACTGTCCCCAAACTGCCTCAGGCTCCCCAACCCGGAAGCTCTCCAAAGCCTGTCCTCTTGGTTTCTACAGAGGTCTCATGACAAAGGCATGATTGATTAAATCATTGGCAGCTGAGCTCAATTCTAGACCCTTTTGCCGCCTCGGAGGTCTGAGGATGGACTGGGAGCTCCAAGTTCTAAGTCCTGGTTCGTTCCCCAGGAAACCAGCCCCACTCTCGGTGCTTCCAAGTCTCCTCATTCACGCAACAGAAGATGCCTTTATCACCCGCCACACTTGGTTTTGGGAACACACTGTGGGCAAAGACCAAGTAGATGATGGATGACCAAATACATATTTTTCTTACAAATCATAACATCCTGCCTCCCCACACCGTGCTGCAACTGGGTCCGGGAACTTAGAGATGTCAAACTTACACCCTTTACTGAAAAGGTTAAGCCTTTCCGCCAGGGACTGTATTTCATAACTTATGTGGGAAGACCCTTCCTAGACAACCTGGAAGGACAATTCTGAATATTCTGAATGTATGGCAAACTTTGGTGTTAATTTAAAAAAATCTACTTAATGTTCTATTGATGCTGATTCTGGTAAAAATTCTCACTGATTGCCTTATCCTCCATGGAAATCTGAATCATCTGCGTAACGGTCCATCAATGTCTAACGGTCAAGGAACTACCAAAATGATCACCTTTAGTAAGCTAGGGGTGCACTAACCAGCCTCTCCTGAATTGGAGGGGCAGGCACTTCTACATTTTCCTGATAAAAATCTTGCCTGCTGCATCAAATATCCTTGACCAGCATTAATCCATATACTTTAAGTCCCTTACCTTAACTCTGCAGTTGACTGTATTTCCAATGTATAGGTTTGCTATTCTTGGTCTTTTTGAGGATCCACCTTGATTATTCGTATCATTTCCTGTGGTTAATCTTATGGGAGCTGGCTGCCTACAGAAAGGGAAAAGGAGTTAGAGAGAGGCATGGATTCAGTGCTACGTCGGTGCTTCAGAAGCCGAAGGCAAGTCCTTTGTCCTGGCTTTTCCTGCTTCTGCACCGGTAACTGCCCACGTGGGAGAAACCTTATAAGGAGAGGCCATTCTGTCCTTATTTTAGAAAATGAGTTACTAGTTCGGTAATTAAAGCCAGTAAACATTATGTAAGCTAAGTCCTTTCCGAGTATACCACCAGATTTGATCAAAAGTCATTAACTTAAATAAAATGTGAGGATCTTACAGCACCTAGAGTGTGTGGACCCTAAATGAGGCAATGAAAGTTCTGTCCTATGGACCGTGGAGGATGTTACTGTATTTAATATTTAACTAGTTAAAACCAGTATCCTGGTAAACTTCTCTCCCTAACCTATAAATTCTGTGATCATTCTCCTCCTGTTGATTTTATCAGGGCATCTAATAGTCCCAGTTAGTCTTGGCTAAGAGATAAGAAATAGAAGGTGCAATATGGACAGGAAAAGTAATTAGAACAGGCTGATTCCTCAGTCTAGGAGCTATTAGGTATGTGGTGAGGTTAGACCAAGAACTCTCCCACAGTTTCACCCCGAACTGAAGAGAACTGGATGGTATGATGATGGATCGCCCTGGACATGGCGCCTGGCACTGTTCTGACTTCTTTCCAGCATTGTCTCATTGAACCCACACCACACATCTCTGAAATGGACACTGTGGCCTCCTCTCTAGAGATGAGAAGCCTGAGACACAGACTTAATAAGGAACTTTCCTGACATTACACTGTAAGAAGAGCAGAGCTGGGAGTTCAAGAACACAACAATAAGGCATGAAGGGAGTAAGAGACTCCACAGTCAGCCCTGTCACGGCCACTGAACGCCTCAGCTCTCCTCTCCTCCCCTGACGAGTTAAAGGCGCCCGAGAGGACAGGAAGCCAGTCTGGCTGCTGACTCACCATGGGACTTCACAGCCCACAGATATAGACGCTTCAAGATCTGAGTACTTCGACATAAAGATGACTTCAGACAAAAAAAGGAGGCCGTACCTTCCCAGCGCCTGAGGAGACAAGGGAATGTGCAAGCTGAAGTAACTATTTTGTTAGGAATGAGAGGCTCTGTGAATCACTCTGAAGAGTGGATATTCTCACACGGAAAGTTTTCGTTCCAGTGGGAAGGAATTTTCTATGTGGCCAGAAGAATTAACGTCTGGTATAGGGTGTGGTTCACAGGAGACATAGGCTTGACTTTGAAGCACGCTGCTTCAATGCTGTTATTATTGAGAAGGGGTTCACGACCATTTCTTTGGAGAAACTCTTCAGATTTCAGAGTCCTTGAGATACTAAGCATGACCTTTAGACAAGTAAGAGATACACCTAACCATACAGACTACTTTAAATAGGTGTATATACTTTTTAGAAAAAAAATTTTTTTAACAGACAATGTGAAAAAGGTAGCTTAGACAATATGACAGTTTAATCTCATGGTCTGGAGACTCCAACAGTGAATATATGAACATATTTTCTTCATTTATTTTTAAGTATTTGTTTTGTAGAAGAACTGGGGAGAAGGCCAGAGGCATGGGAGTGGTGAGAGGATTCACCAGAGACCAGTGGGGAGCAGAACAGGCAGATTGACTGAAGTACACTGCTGAGGGGAGCAGTGGGCGAGACAGGAGAGGTCTGCTGCGCCATGTGGGTCAGCTCCCTGGACAGGGCTCAACCTCAGGCTCTGGTGGTGATAGTGCGGAGACTTAACCCTTAGGCCACCAGGGAGGACCTCTTCATTTATTTTTAATATTCATTTCATATAATTGCAACTCCTATATTAGCTTATCTGACCCTTCCACTCACCCCATCCTAATATTTTTATTGAAACATGGACATAAAATCAAAATTTGTTTTCAAAAAGTTCAAGTCTGTGTTTCTTCATTTTCCAATGGAGAACAAGTTAAAGGAAATCACACTTTAGGGTTTCTCCCAGGAGCTTCAGTGAACAAGGTTGGTTATGTGTGAAAGGCATTTGAGAATGAGGCTTTTGTTCCCTCTATCCCCCCGCTCAGACTGTTTGGCCTTGTCTTCCCAGGCCTCACCCAAACCCAGGAAGGGGCTCCAGGATCTCTGGTGGGAGCTGAGATGTGAGGAGGAGGGTCGAATGGGCAGTTGAAGAAGCCATTTAAAATGTTGGTGGGGGCTCCCTGGTGGTGCAGTGGGTTAAGTCTCAGCACTATGAAGCTGTCCACAACCACTGCAGCACGAGTTTGATCCCCGGCCAGGCAGCTTCCCAGGAAGCTTCCCACATGGCACAGCAGACCCGTCCTGTCTCCCTGCTGCTCCCCTCAGCAGTGTACTTCAGTAGTTCTGCCTGTTCTGCTCCCCACTCTGTCTCTGGTGAATCCTCTCGCCCCCCACAACTCTGGCCTATACCCCAGTTCTTGTATGCATAAATAAATAAATCTTAAAAAAAATAAGTAAAATGTCAGAGGGGGGCCTCCCTGGTAGCCTAGGAGTTAAGTCTTAGTGCTGTCACCACTAAGGCTTGAGTTCGATCCCCAGCCAGGGAGCTTCTCACAGGGCGCAGCAGACCTCCCCTGTCTCCCCGCTGCTCCCCTCAGCAGTGTATTTCAGTAGATCCGCCTGTCCTGCTCCCCATTTTGTCTCTTTGTCTCTGGTGAATCCTCTCACCCCCCACACCTCTGGCCTATACCCCAGTTTTACACACACACACACACACACACACACACACACACACACACACACACACATGTCAGCGGTATCAACTACTCAACGTATTCCTGCGTTTGCCTGAGTCCAGACAGGACTGGCTGCTTGCTAGGACTAGAAATCGAAGGGGACACAAAGCCACTTATTTTGCTCTTACACTGTAGAGCTGGGATGGGCGAGCTTGTGTGCGGGGCCAGAGAGGGAGGCCCTTGTCTCGTGGGCTCTGCCTCAGCCACTCAGCTTGGCCCTGATGCCGAGAAGCAGCCACAGACAACACGTAAATGAGTAGGGCAACAGGCTCCGCTAAGCACCAATAAGACTGAATTTATGGAGATTGAAATTTAAATAAAAGTATCATTTCATTATTTTTTAATCATTCAGCACATAAAAAATCTATTCTTAGCTCATGGGCCACACAAAAATAAATAGGCCAGCATGAGAAGGAAAATTTTGTAGAGAAGGAAAAATTTCTCTGAGATGAGTAAAAGTTCCATGTCTTCTTTAGTTTTGCAATCTCTAGAGAGAAGTACAATTGACTGGCAAGTAGAAACTATTCATTTCCCGTCCCTCACTGGCCATGTCCTGGCTCTGACATTGGCAAAATCAGTTCAGACTATTAGGAGGAAAAAAATACCCCCCAGGCCCCCCAAACCAGAGCATGCAGCTTGTGAGCTTGAAGGGCTGAGATGCTGCCGTCAACTCGGCAGACACCAGTTACCTCAATCCTGATGTTACATTCGACGGGGTGGTATCGAAACTCGTAAAATCCTACGTATGCCCCGGTCACAGGACACGCATCTCCCAGAAACACTTCATCAGGGTCCATGGGTAGATCGTTGTGAAATGCAGTTGTCTTAACCCTGACAAAGAGCAAGTCGGGATTGCACCTCACATACACTGTTAAGAGGGAAAAGGAGAAAGTGCCAGGGAATACGGGGTGGTCAGGGACGGTCAGTCACTAATCACAGTCCCTCCCCTCTCCTGGTCCTGGGAAACACCTGCTCGCGGAGAGATTCGCGACCCTGCCTCCTCCCGTAACACACCGTGCCCCCCACCACAAGGCGATGCTACCCACAAGGATTAGCCCAGGCGAGACCAAGAGTTCTGCAGTTCTAAGTGGACTGTCATCTCCCCCGTGGCACTAATATCAGTAATGATGGGCGGTAACATCCACCTTTGCTTCCAGTCAGAACCCACAGAAAGCAAAATCTGTGTTCTCATTTCAGGATCTATGTTTAATGTTGGTTTTTTCCTTTTTCTAATTTTTTTTTTGTTGTCATCCCACTGGTTTACATGGTTGTTCATCTGTTGGGGGACAGGATCTCCACCTTGGGTGTGACACCACAGGGCACTCACCACCCAAGCAGCCAGGGCCCCCACCTTGGCCCCTGTGCTCCCGTCCTGTCCCACCTCACCCCTGCTCCGGGGGACTCAGCCCTGTGATCAGCTTCAAGGGGTGGTATGACCCGAAGCGACGCACTGAACTTGGCCCATGAAGCTAGAAAAGCGGGGATGGAAGTCTAGAGATTGTAGCTTAGCCCAATGCACTTTTAAAATGTCCTTCTGCTCTGACTTCTAATGGAGACGTAGTGATTAAGTTCTTTGAAACTGTGTCCTCTTTGCATGAGAATGTAAGCTCCAGGAGAATGGAGATTTGGTCTGTTTTTGCTCATTGCTGTGTTAGTGTCAAGAGCAAGTCCACAATAAATGGTCAGTAACTATTTGGGGATTGACTACATAAAGCATCCCACCTCTGCTGAAGGGACCGCTGACAGTCCCGCCCTCATCACTATGGGCTGTTTCAGGAGAACTAAAATAGAGGTTAAACTTGGACTTGCCACTAAGAGGCGTGTCGAGGATGAAGCCTCTCATGTGTTGCTGATAAAGGGCTGGAAAGAGCTGGTGGCTGCAAGAGCTACCCAGTCAGTCAAAAGGCAGTTCAACCTCAGATACTTTTGAACGAAGCACTAAAGTTTCCTCAAGATCAAGGAGCAGGGTGGTGAATCCTAGAAGTTAAATCCCAGAGTACTTTGGGGCTGCTGGTAAGTTAGAGGGAAATCCGGGAAATCAGAGAAGGAATTACAGGCAAAGCACCCCTAAAGGCAAAGCACCCCCTGGTGGGAGGGATTAGATTTGGGGGTAAACTGCTCTCAGCTGTAAACCCACAGGTCAGCTGCTGGCAGTTTCTAACCACTGGAGAATCTCAGTGCCCCATCAGGAAACGTGAGTTCCCATCAGCCCGTGGCTGGGGGCAGGCAAGCTTTGCTCCCTTCACACGGCTGGCGTTCAGCCACTTGTCATTCCAGGTTGTGGGGTTAAGAAGTGCAAAGACTGGTGGGCAGCTTCCAGAAAAGAGGCCAGTGTGTCGTGAACCACAGAGAGCCTGGGAGGGTGGGGGCGGGGCTCAATGGGATCTGACTTGTGACCTAGAAAGCTTGCTCTGGGGGCTGGGAGGAGAGGGGCTTTTGGGTTGGGAATGGAATCAGGGAGCAGCTATGAGGAAACTGAGAACCAGAGGGATTCTAGAGACTTAGCAGATAGGGGGTGGGAAGGTGAGCTCGGGTAATTGAGCACAAAGTGAATACATATGTGGAATTGAAGTATCTTGCCAAATCTTTGAGTTCTAATTTTGTCTACTGTAGACATGTATGTAAGGGAGAAGGACATTTATGCTTTATGTGTATGTGTATGTATCAGTGCTTAATTTTGATGAGAATCAAGAAGTTACACACTCTCTGGCTTTTCACTAAAGATGGCGGTGCCTTTAGTGCTTATTAAAGATGCAGATTGCTTGGCCCAATTCTCAGAATCCTGCCTCGTGAGGTGGGGTACACAGGCTTTCTGTGTGCTCCAGGTTTTCTCTATACAGGAAGTCTTCAAACCACTGAGGGATTTGGGACTTGAATTTGTTATTAGAGTTTTGGTTCTTTCTCCAGCTCTGAGAGGTCTTCTGTTTTCTCTCTAGAAATAGCACCATAAATACCCAGATGTCCTTATTGTATATTGCAAGTAAAGATTCTAGAGGTGAACCAGACTATTTGGGGATGTTTGGGGGGCATAACTCTCTTGACCTCATTGTCAGAATTTGTTACAAATAATTCAGATGACTTGACACCTTGCCTTACCAAGAGGAAAAAATAAAGATCCCTCTGAAATAGCAGAGGCTCGAGAGAACAAGCACTGATACATACACATACACATAGAGCATAAATATCCTTCTCCCTTAGGTTCATGTTCAAGGTAACCCTCAAGATAACCACTCTACAAGACAACCCTTCCCGCTCAGGTATATGGGAACCTCTTCTATCTCGTCAACCAACCCTGCTTTCCTTACATTAGAATAAGGTCATTTAAAAGGGGGAAGAGATTCTGTGGGACAAAAAAGGTACCAGGGGTGAAAGCAGGCAGGGAGACCAGGTTGGGGAACATTCCAGCCTCCCATGCCCAAAGCAGATCATTTGGCACAGACCCTTGGCTAGTGGTGATGTAGAAGCAGATTAAAGCATTTACACAGTAAAGTCAAGAATTAGCGTCATCGCTGATGCTCCGCGGCGCCCCCCCTGTCCCTTGGCGAGTACCTGGCTGTTCTCCAGAGCAAGTCCAAGTGAGAGAGAGGAGGAACAGTCCTCCTAGGGCCAGAAAAGCCTCCATCTGGCCAGAGCCCAAGACAGCATCCATCCAGGGGGCAGGAAGCTGTGTGAGAACCAAGTGCTTGGTGTTATAGCCGGAGCCTGCCAGGTGCCCAGAATAATCCCTCACCTCAGTAACTGGGGGAGGGTCTTTACTCATTAGAAGGAGAACCTCCCTCAGTGAAATAAGCCAGAAGAAAGAGAAAAATATCGAATGGTTTCACTTATAACAGGACTATAAGGAAACCAAATAGGAGAGAGACAATCAGCTGGGGGGGGGGGAGGAAAAGGGCACAAAATGGAATAAAATGGAATAGAAAAGACCACAAGGGACCATGGAGATGGATCACGGGTGAATTGGTGGTGGGCTACCCAAGGGGAATACAGAATGTAAAAGACATAAATAACAATAAAAATATATATATATGTATAAAAAAAAGTAGAACCTCCCCAAGCTAGCAGCTTGTCATTGCAGGTGCTAAAGATGACTGGGGTGAGGAGGGTGAAATGCATCGCTTGAGTGTTTGCAGGCAAACCGTCTTTCCCTGGTCTCAAGGCGTGGTTGTGAATCCATTGCTTACCAGCGTGTGTCCATTGAATGTCTGGGGCTGAAACACGTGGCGAAGCTCCACTCATAGCCCGTGGCTCGTGGCGCGGCACCTGCACAGGTGCGCCTGCGGGTTCACCTTTCACACTTCTCTTTCTGACCACGCAGCTTTCTGGGCTGGGGGGAGATGGGGGGCATCAGAGGCCCCGAGTAAGCAGCTTCAAGAATCATTACATCTTCTCTGTAATTCTCCAAAGTGAAACTCTGAGAACAGTTGGGCCAATTGGTTTTACCTGCTCCCAATTTTGCCACTAGGCAACCTGTCAGACGTTAGTTCTTAGTTAATGCCATGTAGGAAATACTTAGTGTTAAAGTGGAATTCCTTATTTTGTCCCTTTGACATTTTTTTTTAAAGATTTATTTATTTTTACGTACAAGCTGGGGTACAGGCCAGAGGCATGGGGCGGCAAGAGGGTTCACCAGAGACAGTGGGGAGCAGAACAGGCAGATCAGAAATACACTGCTGAGGGGAGCAGCGGGCGAGGCAGGAGAGGTCTGCTGCGCCATGTGGGATTCTCCCCGGCCGGGTGTCGAACTCGCGTCGCCGCTGCCGACAGCTCCACAGCGCAGCGCTCAACCGCTGCGCCACCAGGGAGGCCCGTCCTTTGACATCTTAATACATCTTTTAAAGATTCAGAACTTCACTAAGAAAAAGCCCTTCATTTGATAAGTGGGCAGCATAGGTGTTTTTAGCAACATGAAATCAAGGACCACATAATGCTTTTTTATTTTTTATTTTTTGCACACGTCACAACCAAATGAAGGACTTGTTATGATCAGGATTACTGATTTGGGAATTTTGGGGTGCACCCAAGAAACTGTGATACTAGGTTCCCGGGCAAAGTTAATGTTTTGAGGAATGTGATTGCTTAAAATGAGGAGACCCAGGTCTCTCTCTGGATGAATGATCATTGTTAGGATTTGTATGAGAGCTATGAAATTCTTTATTTCTCAGTCTGTTCTGAAAATAGAGGGATACATAATCTGATCTTCCTGATTAGGATTTTTTTTTTATAGCCCAGCTGGTTGACTAATTTCATCCTCAAGGGTAGGGTTCTGACCCATAGGCCTTAAAGAAGCAAGAATGAAAAAAGAAAACCACGAATCCACACTTGTTTCTCTTTTAGACTTTTCTGGCTCAGGACTTGCCTCTTCTTGATTCTAGCGTTGTCTTCAGACCCTCCCTGTCTCTTGCTGGACTATACAAGCTGGCTGACATTTTCTGAGTCCTGTCACTTAATAAGCAAACCAGGGATGGGACCAGGGACCTCAACTTTGGCTCTTTCCTCTATGGGCCTTTCAGATTGGCCCTGGGGGAATTGAGGCCTTCCTACTGATGACCTTGTAGGACACGAGCCATATTTCTGTTCCTTGAAACTGCCAAGCTCTCCCTTGGTTCCTGAATGCTCTTTGAATGGACATTTGCACTGATGACTCTCATCGTCCCTTCCCTGGTTTATGTCACCTCCCCAGAATGCTTTCATTGAGCACCCTGTCCAAAATAACTAGCTTTTCCATAGCACCGTTTTTTTCTTGGCTGAATCAATTACCCTAAATACTGACCAACAAAACCTGGAAGGGCGTGTGTTGTAATACCAGAGTCTGCCAATAGATGGCAGCATCTACCAAGGTAGAGATTTGTTCACTGCTGTAGTCTAATCACTGCTACCACATAGTAGGTGAACCACTCATTTTCTGTCCTGACTGGGAAAAGCCAAGTGGAATGGACTGGATAATAGGAGAACATGGACTTTGCTTTTGAGAAGGGGGCAGGGAGCATCTTAACAAGGATCTAGTCCTTAAGGATAGTTTCGAGGTCCTTTTTTGGTATGTGCACATACACCAGTATAATCAGTGTATTTTCATATGGATGGTATGTAGTACTGTGTACATAGATCTGTTTCAACTGCTGAGTAACAGTGCATTGTACAGCTAGGCAGAAATTGACTTAACTCATTGAATGATGAATTGCTGAGTGGATTCTACTTTTCTATTACATTACAAAAGTTATTTTCAGGTGGTTGGGGTGGGGGAAATGGGAGGAGATTTCCAAAAATACATAAACTCCCAGGTATAAAATAAGTTCTGAGGTATGCTGTACGGTACAGTGACCTTAGCTAACCACTCTGCATCCCGTCTTTGAAAGTTTCTGAGAGAGTAGATCTTAAAAGTGCTCATCACAAGAAAAAAGCTTCAGCTGTGTGAGCTGGGCTAGATGTTAGCAGGGGCCACCGACATGACGCCAAGGTTGACGCCAAGGTGGTTCGATGCCTCGGTCTCCTCATTTCTAGTTTCTGTGAGCTTCTCCTCCCCAGGTTCTGTTAAAACCGCACGAAACTGCAACACTCCAGTAACTGGTGATCGAGAGAGAAAAGCCTCAGAGACAAATATTCATTTAAATTTATTAGTGAGGGTTTGAATTTCTCATTTTCAGTTGCAGCTTCTCTTTTCAAGAAAGGAAACTGAATACCACCTTAAGTATTTCCAGACCTAAGATTTATTTACAGATCAGCATTGTTGGTGATTGCTAACCATTGAGAGCTTATTAGAAATGCAGACTTTGGGGCCTCCCTGGTAGCACAGCAGTTAAGCGCTGCGCTGTGGACCTGTCGGCAGCAGCGATGCGAGTTCGACGCCCGGCCAGGGAGAATCCCACATGGTGCGGCAGACCTCTCCTGCCTCACCCGCTGCTCCCCTCAGCAGTGTATTTCTGATCTGCCTGTTCTGCTCCCCGCTCTGTCTCTGGTGAAGCCTCTCATCACTCCACACCTCTGGCCTGTACCCCAGCTGTATGTATAAATAAATAAAATCTTAAAAAAAAAAAAGAAATGCAGACTTTGGTGTTCAACCCAGACCTTCAGCTTCAAAGCTCACGTTGTAACCAGGCCCCCAGGTGAGGTGTAGGGTTTTTTGTTTTTTTATAATTTACTTATTTATCTATATTTTACATCATGTTAATTTTTTTTCACAATGTTTGCTTTCTTGATACGTGTAGTCCCGGTAGAATTCTCACCACCAATTCACCCAGCACCATCACCGTAATCTCTTGTGCTCCTCCCGCCTTAAGGTTTGAGGAGCCCCATTAATAGGCATGAACTCAGCCTGCGCACTCTGCAGAGCTGTGATTCTCACAGTGTGGGCCCTGAAAGTTAGCATCAGTAGCTCCTGTCAGCTTGTTAGCATTGCAAATTCCGAGTCCTGCCCCAGTTTCACTGAATCAGTAAGGGGAGCTGAACTTCGAACAGCTCTGCCAGTGATTCTGACGCCCCTCGAGCTGGAGAGTAGCGCTGCAGAGGTTGGCAGGTAGAATAAGGTGAAAGTAGCTACAATCAGCCTTGTAAGGCCCCAGTTCTCAGGGCCTGGTCTCCTCGGCACTCAGAGCAATTTCTCTTGTAGCATCTGGTTTGTTTGCTTTGAGTGTGCTCAGACATGGAGAGAGGTACTGCAGGGTAACAGGAAATTTTAATAAAACCAATCTTTGTGCATCAAAAATAACTCCAGATTTGATGATTATAAAGCAAGTCAAATAGACAGGCTCCCTACTCTTATCTGAATCGTACCCAAAAGTCCCACCTCCTGTACCTCAATGGTTACCAGTACAGTTCGCATGTGAGCTTCCGGGACACTTTCATCGACTCGAAAGTCATTGTGGGGACACTCAGCGCACATGTTTTCTCCCTTTGTTTCTCTTCTTTGATATTTGCTTAAAAACCATTTGTTTTTAGACAACGAACTAATAGTCTGTGGCGTGGTTTCGCTGTTGGTGGTGAATTCCTCCCAGCTGAGCATGGTTTCAGCTACTTTAGCATAGGGGCTGCCTCCCCGCCCGACTTCCTGTTTCCCCAGTGGGCTTCGACATCTACTCTGAGCCAATGAAGACTTCCCGAGGGCTAAAGGCGCTCTTTCTCCTTTTTTTGATGCTATGGTCTTGTCCTGGGGACCGGTCAGGTATAACATTGGACTTGGCGACAGGACTGGCTTAAAGTCTGCTGCAATGTGGTGTTTGCGTCACCCAAAGTTTTGGTCCGGTTAGATTCTAGAAGGAACTGAGGCTGCAGGCACGGGAGTGGGGGGGCTTCTCCGCGATCCTTGAGTGCTTGTCCTGGTTCTCTGGGCTCCTAGTACTGAGACTGAGCATGTGCTCCAGCGTGAGAGTTTCCTTCCCCTCAGGTTCTTGGGGTTCAGCTCCTTGAAGCAGGTTCAACACAAGGGTGCGGGTGGCCGGGGATGTAAGGAGACTTCCGGGACAGAGGCAGGACCTGCGGGCAGGAAGCCTTGTTGAGGGCCCCGCGGGCCTTTATTCTTCATGGGTGCTTTGTGTTGGGGAGGGGGCACTGTGCATGGGGTGACCCACACTCTGGTGCTCCCTGTTTCCACAGTCTCCAGTGCTGGGCAACCTGGGATAATGATCATCCTAAGTATCATCTAGCTGGTATTTTGATGTTGAAATTTCAAAAAGTTGCAATAAGTTACATGCGAAATTTGGTTTATTTTAACAATGATCTGATATTCGCTGGAATGGGTCCCTTGGCCCTTGTTTCTGTCATCTCACGGAAGCCTGGCTGCTCAGGGGGAGTCGGCTCTGGTGCCTGGCTGCTGCCATAGCAGCAGGAGTGCAGGAGTGTTTCTGCACACGATGGGTGGACTCTTGAGCGTGCCGGGAGTGTGAGCTGACACCGCCTTGCTCTCGCTCGTCCCCCTCTCACCGCGGGGCATGTAGAGTCTTTTTCACAACTGAAGTGTGAGCTTGCATTTCCATAATGGCTTAAGGCATCTTTGCACACGTTTATTTGCCATCTCTGGTCTTTTCCATGAAAAGGTCACAGGTTTAGATAGTTTCCATTTGGCCAGTGAGTTTTCAGGGTCCTCTGAAGCCTCAGCTCCTCCCAGCATCCTGAGTGCAGCTGAGAGGACTTAGTGTTAATGACGACTAGTCATCTGACTCCTCTTTCCCTGGTGTCCTACCCAACCCCATCATTTCTAGGTTATTCTAGTTCTGTTTTCACAGACCGCCCAGCTAGAAGACTGTATCAGAAAATTGTTCCCTCTATCAGATAAGAAAAAAAAATTACTGTCCACAATGTCATGTTGAAAGGGGAAGGAGAAAGCACTATAGACAACTCAATTTTGCTAAAAGCCTGGTTGCTAAGTTTTAGTTTTCTGAGCAAGTGTTTATTGCTACAGCAGCCCTCGGTGCCTCCTTTATGTATTATGAAGTTGTGATAAAATCATGGAGTCAAAGGCTGGCTTAGAAGAGCTTCCCCGGAATAAGCTATCCTACAAAGATATTCTTGTGATGCAGCTTTACAAAAAAAGACTTTGGAGAGTTGGCATATAAGATCTTTGTATCGATTTTCATTTATGGATTCATGAAAGAGGCTGTCTGAAAGATGTGTATCTGTATAGGTGTCTTCAGAGGACAGCACAGGACCTGGAGAGTGTCCTTTGCAGACTTGTTCATCTCTTCAGACATGCCTGTGCTTGTTTTCATAGAGGGATGATCCCGTCCTCTGTGTGAGCTGGCTATGCAAAAATGATCTGAGCTGACTTGTCTCGTCGCAAAACTAACATGTTTCTCTCTTCTGATTTTTAGCCATACAAGTATACTGCACCAAATGGTTGTTCTTTGCCAAGATTAAACCCACGATATTCCACAATGTGTATATGAGCCCCGAAGAAGTATTTTTAGGAGATGGCTGTCCTGTAACCTACCTTGTGCCGGGTGTTTACTATGAGTTTTTCTATCATCCTTATGACTGTGGCATCAAAAACATAGTAAGGAGAATGTGATTTCATCTAAATCCCCAGAGTTTTCTGGTTCTTTTTCAGCAGGTCACAAACCAGAAGTCACCGTGATCAGGGTAACTTAATGGTCACACTCAGGGTAGGATTTGTTAAGGAAGGAGATGCTGAAAAAAAATTCTTTTTTCTGTGTTAGGTAGTCACTGCAAACTCTAACATACACTTTGTAGACACAAAACTTAGTGATGGAGAAGATCAAGCCCTTGACAAATTTGGGAGAAGAACATTTTTCATGTATCATCTCAAGGTTATCACGTAATTTCCCAAACTAGTCACACATTACAACCCACAGAGTTTGACCAAGTGCAGTCAGATGGGGTAACACTAGTTAAGCATCCAAAGTCTTTTCAAAGTATATGTTTAATAATCTACCAGTCCCAAGTGCCATTCACCAGAAATTGTGGTGGGCCTTAGCGAGCACACTGAAAGAACAATTAGGCAAACCACTACCAAAAGTATAACTGGGATTTTGGCTTGATTTAAAAACATTTAGTAGTCAGCAAAACTGGGGTATATCATTTCTATTTTGCTCAGTATCCCACATGAAATATTAAGTGATAGAATTTTTGCCAGGTCTAGCTAAATGCCACAGATTGGGTTCTATGGAAAGCAAACTATAAGATGGAGTTGTATATATGCAGGGTATTTATTAGGAAGCATATGGTTTTATGCCAGTAACATACTGTTTTAATTACCATAGCTTTGTCAGATAGTTTGAAATCAGGAAGTACTACTTCAGCTTTGGTCGTCTTAGGATTGCTTAGCTATTTCTGAGGCTTTTTTTGTGATTCCATATATAAATTTTAGGATAGTGTTTTTCTATTTCAGTGAAAATACTACTGGAATTTTAATAGGGATTGCATTGAAACTATAGATGACTTTAGGTAAGATGGACATTTTTACAATATTCATTCTTCTATAAACACAGGATATAATTTCAATGTGTCTTCATTGTTTTCTCCACCAGTCTTATAATTTTCAGTGTACAGATCTTTCATTTCATTGCCTAAATATATTCCTAAGTATTTTGTTTTTGATGCTATTGTGAATGGAATTGTTTCCTTTATTATTATTATTTTGGATATTTTTCATTGCTAGTATACAGAAATGCATGTTGCTTATATATCCTGCAACCTTGTTGAATTTATTTATTAGTTCCAACAGTTATTTGGTTGGGTTTTTGGAATTTTTAATTTGTATGATTCAACAATTCTACTTCTGGGTATATAGCCAAAGGAAATGTAAACAGAATATTGAAAAGATATCCACACTCCCATTTAAAAAAAAATCAGTGTTATTCACAATAGCTACAAAATAGAAACAATTTAAGTCATCAGCAGATGAATGGGTAAAGAATTTGTAGTCTATACAGAATATTATTTAGTCACGAATAAGAAAAAGGAAATTCTGCCATTTACAACATTTTTTTTAAAGATTTATTTATGCATACAAGCTGGGGTACAGGCCAGAGGTGTGGGGCAGTGAGAGGGTTCACCAGAGACAGAGTGGGGGCAGAACAGGCAGATTGACAGAAATACACTGCTGAGGGGAGCAGTGGGCGAGGTAGGAAAGGTCTGCTGCGCCATGTGGGAATCTCCCTGGCCAGGCATTGAACTTGTGTCGTCGCTGCCAATAGCTCCACAGCGCTGCGCTTAACCACTGTGCCACGAGGGAGGCCCATTTACAACAATTTTGATGGAACTTGAGGTTCTTGTATTAAGGTTAGTCAGACAAAGAAAGACAGATACTACATATCACTTACATGTAGAATCTAAAAATCAAGTGACCTGTTAGGAACAGAGTAAGAATGCTAGTTACCAGGGACTAGGAGATGGGGAAGTTGGGGAGCTATTGCTCAAAGGGCAGACTTGCTGATGACTAAGTTCTGGGGCTTTTATGTACACTATTGTGATTGTAGTTAACAGTATAGTCTGACATGCTAGAACTTTGCTCAGAGTACATCTTAACTGTAAAGCACCTAATGACACGTGGTAACATTGTAATATGTAATGCCACAAACATGTATTATGCCTTAAACTTGTACACTATTAAATGCCAGTTATTTTTCAATTAAAAGTGTATTTGGGATCATCACCAATGAAAGGGAGAAGCTGCCATGTGATGCAGGCTCAAAGCCAACTTTTACTGACCCTCTTCCCCCCCATAAGCTACTGAATTGGGCACCCCAGAAAGAAGCCTTGAGGTTTCCACGCTCTTCAGCTATGACAGGACTGAGAGAGAAGGCCTTCTGCTGACAGCATGCTAGCAGTTGGGGTGATCTGGAAAGCAGATTACTTGACTACCACAAGTATTAAGGGCTCATCCTCAACTTTTTTTTTTGTACAAGGTTTATTTTTATTTATGCATACAAGAGCTGGGGTATAGGCCAGAAGTGTGGGGCAGTGAGAGGATTCACCAGAGACAGAGTGGGGAGCAGAACAGGCAGATCGACTGAAGTATACTGCTAAGGAGAGCAGCAGGTGAGGTAGGAGAGGTCTGCTGTGCCATGTGGGTCAGCTCCCTGGCCAGGGATAGAATTCATGCTGCAATGGCTGCTGATAGCTTCAAAGGCTGAAACTTAACCCCTTGTGCCACCAGGGAGGCCCCACATCCTCGACTTCGATACAGATTGGGTGATGGGGACATAAGGGAAAAGCAGGGGGGAAATTTCATATATAAACTGAAGCGTCTGTGGGTAGTGATGGTAGGTGAATTTCATTTTCCCTCTGCTCATTCTTTAAATTATCTAAAAAGGAGCATGATGCATCTAAAGGCAGTAGAAAGATGTGTCTATATAAAAACATACATACCTTTAATTCTGGTTCTTCTGTGAAGCCAAGCACTGGGCTCTCTGCTGAGAAGCACATGTTCAGTGTTCTTAGGAGAGCACTTTGCTCCTAAGTGTCTCCCCTTCCCCACCGCTGCTTTCTCTCTTAGGCATTGTGCGTAGATGAGAACGTCACTACTATTGCTTCTTACCGACACAGTCACTGCTTGTTTAAAGAAAGCAGAGTGAATTATTTAGTAAAGGTTCACAGCGAATAGAAAGAGCAACAAGATTCCAACCTGGATTCATAAGGTCTTGAAATTCATACTTTTTGCCATCAAGCCACACTTGCTCCCCCAGCTGCAACGGGGCGTCTCAAAAAGAGTTGTGAACACTCTTTCGTAAATACGAGCCATGAAGACCCTTTCTCTGTCAACAAACAAGAATGAATTGCCTTTTACATACCAACATTGTCCTCCTCATGTTAACTCATCTGTCCACTTAGAAGTGGCCCGTGGCCCACGGACCTGTGCTGGCTATAGGCACGTCAGTGAGAGTTGGCTATTTGTAGAGAGAACAAAGTTCCACAAATTCCTAGTCAAATGGCCTTCAGTTGCTAGAGATACTTGAGACAAACTTCCATTAAAAAATCATTTTTTGTCTCTTTAGATTCTCCAGGAATGTCTTGTGCTGAAAACCAAAATCAAGTATATCTCAAGTAGCTCCAATGACCAAGCTGAAATGCCGCTGTTGTGTATTATCCGGAAGTAAGTATGGTGGCGAGGCTCGCTCAGCTCCTAGGCTCCCCACTTCATCTTCACCCTCCAGAGACGAAACCACACCTGGAAGGTGAAATGGCACGCCTAGGTGAAGGGGGAGACAAAGCCCTAGTGGGGAGACCAGTCTGCTGGATCTCGCACTCTGTTCTTTAAGCATTACAGTTGTCACCCTGGGGGGAAATATGTAAAAGTACTAGGAGTACTGAAAGTTGGATGATGATTGATTGAAGCGTCAGGACTACTTGGAAATCTGATCAAACTTAAGCAGGCAATTCAGGTCATTTTCATTTTATGCTTGAACCAACATTCACAATTCCTAAAGCAGGTAAATAAGAAATAAGATTTCAGGGACCCTGAACTCACCAAGGAGTCAAAAGCATCCTAGGCTGTGTTGGGCTAGAGCTGAGGGAGACCAAGGACCTTGTGGGCTAAGATGCAATTTCTTTTTGTGTCTTACTGATGGAACTTTCGAGAAAGTCTACAGTAATGAGATTTACATCAAAACAATTTTGGTTGGGTCTTAGAAAAATTCTGATATTTGACAGGATAATTTTTTCCATTAGGTTTTTCTGGAAAATCTCAAAGGGAGATTATGTCTCGGGGATTATGGAAAAAAAATCACACTATGTATTGACAATAATGGATGACAGCTAACATTTCCTCACCACTGGCCATATTCCACATTGTTTGAAGCAGTTTATTTGTCTGATGCCTGATGCATTTGTTCCTCAGGTCAGCTCAGGGAGGTAGATACTATTGTGCCAATTTATAGGTAGGGAAATTGAGGCATAGGGAAGCTGGTCCAAGATCACTTGCTGGCACCAGGAAATAAAACCAAATAAAATTTAGTTTTAAGCCAAATCAGTAGATCTGCTAGTAGGCATTTGGCCTTCAGTTCAGGCTTTTGTAAACACCAGGATCCTAATATATCTTAAGCTTCATGTGATATTTCCCTATTTTATTTTCTCACTATAGTCAGCACCCTTTTATAAATGACTTTAACGGGAGAGATCATGAAAATAGCAGCAAAATGAAATCAGGAGTAACCATGAAAATCCTTATTGCAAGTGAAGACATGAAAGTTGCTTCTGCAACGCAGCCACGGTAAGGGCACGCAGAGCTAAGTTTGTCCAGCTGGGTCCTCGAGAAGAGGCCATATAATAGGCAAGGATGTGTCGTGTGTGTGTGTTTGTGTGTGTGTGTGTGTGTGTGTGTGTGTTAAGGTGCATTGTGATTGAGGAGCTTTGTATGCAGAATGACTCACTTGTACTTGCCTGTGTTTGCCCACGGCATTGTCAGTCACGGAGGCTTTGTTATTCAGGCACTAACTGATGGGTATTTGATATAAATGAGAGCAAGGCCTCTTGAGCATCATGTAAAATTCCACGATCAGCACAAAGGTAAAAGCCTATCAAGGCCAATATCAGCACAGCTCTGTGCCTTGAAAAACAGTGTCAAACCAAACAGCCAACAGAGAGGTTGACAATCCCTGGGGAGGTGACCTCAGCCAGGCCATAAAGCTTGGTTCCAGTTTCCTCCAGGAAGGGACACATGGCTGTGAGTCTGTGCAGTTCTTCATTCCTGAGTCAAGTACGGAGGGATGTTTTATATATTAAATAATCCACATGTCTGTTAATCTTTGGATTATAATGAAGGGATAGAGCTATGTTTGGTGGAGAGTACCGACATAGGCTTATCGCATTTGGGATGTGCTTCATAGCTGAAAGAGGCAGAAGTCTCCTTACTCATACATGCATTCTACTCAAATCACCATACCTCTAAGGATATGATCTCAGGGATAAAATATTTCAAGTTCTCTTCCCTCACCCCCATGCACATAAATTATTTTCTGTATGGACAACAGGCTCTTAGAAATAGATAAGTAATACTTATATTGGGACTGATTTTTTTTTTTTTACTATCTTTTCAGGGAGAATCCAAATGATACTTGTGTAGCAAATAATGTACCTTTAATAACAGAGAAGTTCAGTTCTACGATTTACACCTTTCAGAGAGAAACTCTAAAATGACTGCTCAGGATTTAAGATTTAAGGTGTTACTTTGTAGAAATCTGAGAAGCCGGCAGAGAACTTAATGATCCTCCAGTTTTCTTCCATTTTAAAAAACTAATTTGCAATTTTAAATAAAATGGCATGTTGCCTGCTTGTTTTATTTCCCTTTTCAAAAATGGGCTGGTCCTGCCCTTAACTTTATGGCGACTGATATGAATAAAGTGTGTCTCTCATTGCTGTCTCTCATTACTATAGAACTGCAGGGGCCATTTAAAGCTTCAAATGTTCGACAAGGGTAAAATTACCAGCCCTACCCTGCAGGGTGAGGGGTTCATGTCCTTAGCTAGTGTTTAGTCATAGCTGGGCTGGGTCACGGCGCATCTTCATTTAATCCACCAATACGTCCTCATGCAGTTTACATTTTAGTAGGGGGAGACTGAATATTTTTTTTAAAAGATAAATTCTACAGTATCCCAGGAAGGGGTAAATGCTACTGAAGGAGAATAGAGCAGAAACGGAAGACCTCCTTGGCTGAGGCTGCTGTGTAAACACGGCCTCAGGGACGCCTGAAGGGAAGATGGCTGATGGAGGGCAGGGGAGGGCAACCCAGGACTGATTTGGACCCCTGCTGCAAAGTCAGGGGAGCGCAGCAGGCCGAGGCTCCCAGAGCAGGGAGGTGGTGCAACAACTATGTGAAAAGACCCGAGACAGCGGGGAGTAGGTGGGCAGGTCCTGCGGTTTCCCGAAGTGGCTATGACAGAACTGGTTTTTACTTGAAACAGGGTGGGAAGCACTGGAAAGTCGTTATCTGACCCGAGCTGCTTTCCAGGGTCACCCTGGCCTCTGAAGGAAAACAGAGGCGAGGGAGCTGCTGGGAGCGGCGGCTGGCGCAGGGAGGCCGCCTGACTGGGAGGTCTGTGCTCCCAGTCAGGGGTGATGGTGGCGCTGTAGGTGAGCAGCTCCCGGCCGGCCGGTGGGTGATTTTCAGGGACATTGCTGAAGGGAAAGATGCCACAACGCGGGGTTGGCAGTGGTGGGGTGCCAAACATTCTACAATGCATAAGAGAGCCCCCTAACAGAATTACGTAGCCCCAAATGTCAATAGTGTTGAGGTTGAGAACCCTGCATTAGATGTTGCCATGGAATAAATTAGGATGGGGTTAGAGGTTCTGGATGCACGCACGCACGCACGCACGCAGGATTCCCGCATATTGGCTAGAGGCATGAAAAAAGAACCCAGGAGACTTTATGATTTTCAAGCTACTGTAAAGTGGAAGATGCCCCCCATTCAGATAAGAACGCAGGAGATCCTGGTTCAGGAGCCCTGTTTTGAAAATGTCAAGTTTAAGATGTTGTAGGGCCTGTCAGAAAACAGTTTTCTCAGAACGTTTTTCCCCTTTGTGACCTGCCAGCACAGGTGCCTAGTAGATAACATGGCTCCTGGAGGTGTGGTCCGCGTGTGTGGAGCGCGCAGGTAACACGTAACCTAGATGTATAGTTTGCATGTGGGAAACTTATTTCTGTAAACTAGGCCTAAACTTGGCCTGCACCTGCTTTGTCTATAAATCATATAAAAGCTAATACAGCTCCTTCCTGGACGCAGCTGCTGTTGCTACCTGTGTCTCCTGCTGCCTCATGATAAAGACTCGTTCCTGCTCCCCACCTGCAGGCTTTGTGACCTACTTTCTCGTCTGTTGCCATTGAGAGTCAGGCAAGCTTATAGGTGAGGCTCCACGCCACACAACCTGGCAGCTCACTTTTAGGGGTCTACCTAAAGGATGCAAAAACACTGACTTGAAGGGAAACTGACTTCGGGAAGAGTCTGCATTCATTGCAGCACTATTTACAATAGCCAAGCTAGGGAAACAACCTAAGTGCCCCAAAGAGATAGGTGAATCAGTAAGATATAGTGTGTATACATACACACACAATGGAATACTACTCAGCTATCAAAAAGGTCAGCTCTTGCCATTTGTGGCAACTTGGATGGAGATGGAGAGGAATATGCTAAGTGAAATAAATCAGAAGGAGAAAGACAAATATCAGATAGTGTCACTTACATGTGAAATATAGAGAAACCGAAGGCTCAGATAAATCCAAACTAAGAAAAGAAACTGAGAAGGAGGGGAAGGGATGAGGTTCGAGCAAGGTGGGAAGAGACCATGGTGGACGATGAGGTGGTGGGCCTGGTGTGGTAACAACACCTGAGGGGGGGATCCTAAACTTCTAATACACAATGGTATAAACCACTGTGACCTCAAGAAACTAAAAATATCATTATAAACGGGCACTTGGGTGCATAAGGCACAGCTGGGATCAACCATAATCACTAAACAACTTCAAAATCTTTAAAACCTCTCTACTGAAGCAGAGCTAATTTTAATTGCTTACTTACTTGCTCAATTGTTATAAGATATAATTTCAGAGTTTATCAGTTACATACTGCAAGGCAACAAGTTATCCCAAAAGTTAGTGACTTAAAATGACAGCAATTTATATTTCTCATGATTCTATAGGTCGACCGGGTTTTCCGTTGCAGGTTTCTTGTTAGCTCAGTTGATGGCTGAATTAATAATGTATAATAATTTCAGCTTTGAGGCAGAAAATCAGTGGCGCTGAGGACTTTTGTTGTGTTCCAGAAGGATGAAACGTCACCTGCAGCTGAGAAATCAAGAGGTTCATAACACCTGGGAGACAACCTCACTTCCTGTTTTCTCTGCCACCCTGGCTTGAGGCGGAAGCCATGAGAGTCTCGGGCACGTTAGGAGGTCTCCTGGTGCTTTTTGTCTTGACGGATGGTTTTGAGGATGGTGAGAGGAAGAGGGAATTCTGGAGGGCGGCATATTGAGCAGTGGGTGTGATTTTTGTACATATTACCTTTGGGGGGAGTTTATGCTGTGGAATTTGGCCACTGTGAGTAATTAATGAGGGCTACTTCCCACACGGACACCCAATTTCATCCCAAGCATCTCCACACCATACTTCCTTTTGAATCCACAAGAAAATACTCTAAAACTACCTTTTTTCAAAAAATATTTTATTTTTGTGTAGAAGAACTGGGATGTAGGCCAGAGATGCAGGGGGTGAGAGGATTCACCAGAGACAGTGGGGAGCAGAACAGGCAGATCTACTGAAGCGCACTGCTGAGGGGAGCAGCGGGGAGGGGGAGATAGGAGAGGTCTGCTGCGCCATGTGGGTCAGCTCCCTGGCTGGGGATTGAATTCATGCTTCAGTAGCTGCTGATAGCTTCATAGTGCTGAGACCTAACCCCTGTACCGCCAGGGAGGCCCTTCTAAAAATACTCTTATTTTTACCTAATTTTGCTTGCAAAATATTTTGAGTTTCCTTTTTTCCTTTGTCTGGAAATATGTCGCCACTTTGTAGAGTTTCAAATACCTATGGGTGTTTGGAATGGAAGGCAAAAAGCAGAAGAGACTTCTAGATGCCTAGGAGCGGGGGTTTCTCTGAATAGATTTTGCAAGTTTTAATCCTGTTCTGCCACTGAGCAGGTTTGAGGCCTTAAGTTGATTCATCTGTAAGTGTGGAATAATAATAAAATCAACTTCATGCAGATATAATGAAAAATAAATAAGACAACCCCCCTCAAACTGACAGCAAAACCCCCAAATAAAACTTGTTGAGATGAATGCAATAGGATTTTGTTGGTTTCAGCAGAAGTCTTTAGATTTACGTAGCATAGCAAGGAAGCATTAACTGGCTCAAGCGGTTTTAAAATGAGAGCAGCTGATGGAAGTTTTCTAAGTCTTTACTTTTCCATCTCAGAACTCTATCAATTATGCTTGGAAATAGTTCAAAGATGTCACCCAGCTGCATTTACAGATGAAATTTGAATGATCTCTAAAGAACCAGGAGGATAGTTGGCTTTTTAATGCCTAAGAGGTAGCTCTGAAGCTTTTGTCCACATTCATCATTTGATGAAGAAATTCAGATGAAGAAATTAAGCCCCACAGACTTGAATGAACTTCCCCAAGACCGCTCAGTGAAAAACACAGAAGTAGGATCCAGTCTTTTTCACATGCAAATTGAGATTCAGTCAACTTCTGCACCAGCCTTTGAGGACAGACATGGCAACTGACTTTTCCTTTTCTTCTCTCCTCAGTGTTGATAACATGCAGTGAATCCTGGCTGGACGTCAGAGTGAGGCGCAGGCCTTATCTGCAGTACCAGCAGCCTCAGCCTAACGAGCTCTATCTTGGGACTGGCTGCCCCGTAACTGGGGGGCTGTTGGATTTCCTGGAGTTCCATTATCCTCTCTCTTCCTGTGGAATCAGCACTCACGTAAGAACTGTTATCATTTCAACGAATAATATGTTCTTGGTCCTAGTGTTTAATTACCCTGGGCTCAAGAACCAGGGCCAGCATTTTCCCACTTACATAACTTCCAGGTCAAACTGAATGTCTTTACTATGGAATAGTGTCCTATATAATATGCTCAACCCTATCAGTTTTTATCAGGCCCATTTGGTGGATTAAAAAACTTAGATTTATGTATCCCTTCCTTCTTACTCCTTCTTTTCTATTCTTCTTACAAAAAGTATTGAATACAGCATTTGAACAAGGGCAGGTACTCCTGAATACCATATTTCTAAGACCTTAAGAGGCAAGCTGAGAAGTCCATTCAGAAAAATTCACAGATTCCTATTTAATTTTTTTAAAAAGATTTATTTATTTATGCATACAAGCTGGGGCACAGGCCAGAGGCATGGGGCCGTGAGAGGGTTCACCAGAGACAGAGAGGGGAGCAGAACAGGCAGAGCTACGGAAATACATTGCTGAGGGGAGCAGCAGGTGAGGCAGGAGAGGTCTGCCACGCCAGGTGGCAATCTCCCCAGCCGTGTGTCGAACTTGCGTCGCTGCTGCCAACAGCTCCACAGTGCAGCGGTTAAGCTGCGCCACCAGGGAGGCCCTCCTATTTGATTTTTAATTTTTTTTTTTTTTTTGTAGAAGAACTTGGGTGTAAGCCAGAGGTGCGGGGTGGGGTGAGAGGAATCACCAGAGACAGAGTGGGGAGCAGAACAGGTGAATCTACTGAAATACACTGCTGAGGGGAGCAGCGGGGAGAATGAGCTGTATAGATTATCGACTGGCGCTCACTGCATGAATGAGCTGAGTTCTCCCATTTTGGAGACCACCTTATGTTTTTCAATTCTGGTATTTAAATATCTTAAATTGTAGCAGATAATTCCAAGCATACCTATTGGTTTACACTTCCCATGGACTCTTATACTTTGAAGATATTGGATGCATAAGTTTCTCAGTTTAATTGTTTTTCTCTAGAAATATTTCTGTGTTTGCTGCTCTGATTTATGCTGAACACTATCTCTTATTTAAAAGGAATGGCTTATATTTGGCTCAGCCACTATGGCCTCCGGGCCAAATCCAGCCAGTTCTTTTGTCCCATTAACATCATCTACAATCACATTCCTTTGGGTGTAGTCTGTGACTGCTTTTCTGCTCCTGTGGCGGCACAAGCTCTGCAACACGTAGTGTGTTTGCAAAGACCAAAATATTTACTCTCTAGTCCATTCAGAAAACTTTACAGATTCCAATTTTATTTTTGTGTAGGAGAACTAGGGTGTAGGCCAGAGGTGCGGGGTGTGTGTGTGTGTGTGTGTGTGTGTGTGAGGATTCACCAGAGACAGAGTGGAGCGCCATGTGGGTCAGCTCCATAGCTGGGGATTGAACTCAGGCCATCATGGTGCTAGCGCTGAGACTTAACCCCTAGACCACCAGGGAGGTCCAATTCCTGTTTGATTTTATCTCCTACTTGATACTGTCCTCTTGATGCTGTCTCCTGCTCTGAAGGTGTCAAATCCGTAGCCAGAGCTCACAGTCTGCGTTACTTGCACAGACTGACCTGTAGTCCAGGCCGCCTCAATCAGAACTTAACCCCCAAACAGCTGCGAGACTTGAAACTTTCTATGCAGACACAAGCGCCACACGAAGGCCAGGCTGGGAGCTAGTGCTGGGGCCTTTTCTACAAACCAACTTGGGCACGTAATTCTGCTGTTCCACGTCACCCATTCTATTCATATTTATTTGACATATTAATGTTAAAGTGATGTTTGATACGTTTTGCTATTCCTAATTTTTTTGTTTGTAGTCCTTGGACATGGTTAAAATAACAAATGGCATGTTCTTTCTCTCTTTAGGAGCGCCCTTGGGGTTTACTCATTGAAAGTTCCATCACTTATCAACCAGTGAATTTAGCTATCAGAGGCTACCTCCCAATATCATGCTATATTCAAAAGTAAGTGTCCAAGGCCCCTGAGGTCAAGGTCCTCTAACATTATCTTGGGCTTCCAGGTGTTCCGGCTACTGCTAGACTGTAGGGAAAGCTGATGTTGAACATCTGGTGTGGTCAGCGATGTCCTGGCTAGTCATGGGGGTAGCTCTATGCGGTCTGCCTTCCAAGTGAGCAGGTGTGTCTTCATTGGTCGCTGACAGTCTGGGGCGCCAGAAGTCAGATTTCTTATTCTAGATCCCACATTCTTTTTTAAAAAATAAGATTTATTTTTTAAGGATTTACTTACTTATGCATACAAGAGCTGGGGTGTAGGCGGGTGTGAGAGGATTCACTAGAGACAGAGTGGGAAGCTGAACAAGCTGATTGACTGAAGTACACTGCTGAGGGGAACAGCAGGGAGACAGGAGAGGCCTGTTGTGCCATGTGGGAAGCTCCCTGGCCAGGATCGAACTTGTGCTGCTCTGGCTGTGGATTGCTTCATAGTGCTGAGATTTAACCCCTTGCGCCACCAGGGACCCCTCCAAATCCCACATTCTGAACTTTGTCAAAGGTTCTCTTTGTGGATATCTAGAGATGCTGGTTGTCTTCCATGAGGAGTGGGGTAGTGGAATGGGGATGGATCACTCTTAATGGTTGCCACTGAAAATCAGGGGGCATGAAAACAAGTGGTTCTGAATTATAACACATGAGCTTGGTGCTATCTGCTGCTCACTTCCGTTAGCCAAGACTCAGCAGTTAAGGAAATAGTCAGGTGAAAGTCAAGTGAACAAATAGAGTCAAGAAACAGAATATCTAAGAAGATTCTTTGCTGGTAAACTTCCTTTCTCTTACTTATCCATTTTCTGTACCTACAAGCTTCCACCTGCCCTGTCCTATCATTAAGGGCTCCATTCAATGCTTGTGTGAACTGTCCCACCTGTTCTTAGTTGATTGGGTCAGAAGTGAGGATAATCTAAGAGATTAAAAATCACAGCATTCCTCCCAAATTTTCACACTCAAACTGTCAGTCTGGTCATTTACTCTGTGAGATGAAAAAATCAAGATTTGCTAGAGACCAGCTGTCCTATGTGGCTTGAATGTCAAGGTGCTAACTTCTACCCTGGTGGGGAGATTTCACTTCCCACTCAAGCCAGTCACATATTTACGATGGGATCTATTGGGAGAGACTCACATATAAACATCCAATTCGACTGGCAGTCAAAGGGGGAGGTTCTGAACCAGTAAGGTGAGGTCTCGTCACCAAGGAGAGCCCCACTGATGAGCTGGCAGCCTTTGGGTCCAGAACTTCCCTTGGGTGTCACCTCTCTGGGACTGGGAGGGCTGCTCCTTCTTGCAAGGCCTCTAGGAAGCATTGCAAAATCTGGAGAAGTTCAGAAGCTCCAGGGGCATGGACTCCAAGGTTTCCCAGACTGGCTTCATTCCTCTCCTGTGCTTGCCTCTTTCGGAAGTGTATTATCGGTTCCCTGTTTGGACTTTTGGGCTTGGTCGCTCAGCAAAGCTAGGGATTGTTTTTGTCTGTGCGTCTGTTTATCAATGTCCTTTTAAGTAAACAAGTCATTGCTTTATATAGCCAAGTTATTTCATTTCAGTTACTCTCCTTCATCTGCCATCCTTTGGGAGAATTCTCTTCTGCCATGAGAGTGAAGCTGAGGCTAGGCTAAGGAGGAAGACCCGAGTTCTCTGCACTTGGGACTTTTCAATGTAGCTTAGTCTTTGAACAGTCTGAACTTTGTGGAGATACAGGAGTTCAATGCATTGAACTTTTTTGTTATGAAAAATCTCCTTTTCCTCCCCACTCCTTAATATCTCTGGTCCTTCTTACATGTGTTTCTTTTAAGAAGTCTTCTGAAAAATAGTGGAAGATTTCACTTATATGTGGACTATAAAGAAAGCAAAAGAACAGACAAATGAAACCAAAATAAACCCTGGAAATCTGCCTGTGGAACTGAGGCAAACTGTGGGGGGGGGGTCCAAAGAGGGGGTCCAGGGGCAGTGGGGAGGATACCGGTGCTTTGGAGGTGGGTGTGGTGTGGGGACATCCACCTGGAGAGACAGGATTGTCTCCCATTAAATCATTCCAGTGTTGTAAACCAACATTATCTCAATAAAAATCACACAACTAAATCATTTTTTTCTTCTAACAAATATAAACTTCCATTTTTGCCTTAAGTTTCTTGATTTGGCATTCTACAATTTACAAACAGATTCATCTAATTTAATTTCTTTCCTCACACCACAATCACTTCTTCTCTCCCCAAGAGTATACATAATAGACTTCACACACACACACACACACACACACATAATCTTTCCCCCCCTTGTTTTCAGAAAGTCCGTGTTCAACTTCGTACGGAAAGAGGTAAAGAACAATAACAACACGTCTGGGAAACAACCTAAGAGTCAGAAGAAGAAAACTAAACCTGGTCGTCAGTGGAACCTTCTGGGACCCATTTGGGTGGTTGTTTTGGGTGAGTTCTGTCTCAGAGGAGACGCAGCCCTCCCCGTCCCAGCGAGGTGACACCCAAGGGAAGTTCTGGACCCAAAGGCTGCCAGCTCCTCGGTGGGGCTCTCCTTGGTGGTGAGACCTCACCTTAGTAGTTCAGAACCTCCCCTTTGACTGCCAGTCAAATTGGATGTTATATGTGAGTCTCTCCCAATAGATCCCATTGTAAATATGTGATTGGCTTGAGTGGGAAGTGAAATCTCCCCACCAGGGTAGAAGTTAGCACCTTGACATTCAAGCCACATAGGGCAGCTAGTCTCTAGCAAATGTCCCCACGACATTATAGAAACGCGAGGATTCAGCCAGGTGTTCCCCTCCACGTGCCCCCTAATTCCGGGTCAGGATTATCACAGCCACGAATTCTCAGTGTGAATAAGGAGGTCACCGCCTAAGCATTTGTCACGATTCTCACACTTAAGACTCTGTTTTCGAGATATGACATCAATAACTATTTTGTTTTATCAGTTTTCTTCATCAATTTGCTTCAACCTAGAGAAAAATCTTTGACTGTATCAAAAATCTTTGACTACCTGTAGATGGGACTGGAATTCAAATGTATGTTATGTGAACCTTAGCTTTTTGTTCCAGAAGGATGAATTGCCTACGAGAGGAAGTCCTTCTTACTTGGACCCTAAAATGTGGCCTCCAACCTTTAGGCCTCCGTATCCCAAAGGATACAGATGTGTGTTCTACATATCAACTGACATGCAGAGATATTGATATGTAGAGACATGGTCTTAAGTGTAATTAATAAGCATTAATAAAACATGCTAGCTGCTATACTTAATTAATATTAACGGGTTCCTGGGTTCTCACTGAGCCTCAGTTGTGTAATCGTTTCCATCAATACTATTATATATCTGACCGTTCTTTTCCGCTTTTGTTACAGGAGTTGGTTTTTCCCTGTTGAATCATATACATTTTATGCTTCCTTGTTAAGTGTAGGGATTTGCCTGTAAATTCGGGTGATCAGGCAAGTCTCCTGACATCCACTGTGACTGGCTGAAGATGGTGCCGCCTTTGGAGACCAAACTGATGCCTACAAATATCATCTTTTGCCTATATAAATGACATTTTTTAATGAACTTCCTCTGTTTACATGTATAGACTTTTTGGGTCAGGCTAAAATGAGTTCCCCATATTTTAAATTTGCAATAAAGACATTTTTAAAAGAAAATCTTAATTGTTAAATTTTGCTCATATACACTGGCTAGTATTTTGGGGGGAAAATTCTACTTGATGTTGCAGTAAGTCTTGTTAGATGAGACACAAAGTATACTAGTTCTAAAGGATTTATTAGGCCATGAATATTTTAATTCTATTTACCATCACTAAAAAAAAACCAGGAGGAGATTAAGATTACCTACAGTGTGGTAGAGATGATGGAGACTTAGAGTGAAAAAGTTTAGGCTGAAGACAGCACAAGACTAGAAACTGGAGGTGGAGGTAGAAGGGATTAACATAGTTGTTACACCAGCTGCAGAAACAAAAAAATCCTTCTGTGCAGACCAGAGGTGGGGATATGGAGATCGAGGACCATTGTAGAGGTCCCTGGTGCTTACACATCAACCTGGTCATGCCTCAGAAGTAAATAATTTGATAATAGGCAACAATTCCTCAAGGGAATGAACCCCTTGTCCAAAAGAAGAACACTGTATCTGTACAATTTCTGCCCTGGCCAAATGGCAGATGTCCCACCTGCTTGTCTCTGCAAGTGTCTTCCCTGTTCTTTTTCCTAGTACACCTGTCCTTTTAAAATGGAACCTTCGTCTGCTTGTATCTGTGCAAACATCTTTGTCTCCTGGGTAAACTCTGCAGAAACTTCTCAGAGGTAACCCAAGGACCCTGCTCACCAAAGCCAACTTCTCATCAAAAGACATGAGAAGGTATTCGCAATACTCAAGCCAAACGAATCACAACCACAGTGAGATTTTACCTCACACCTACTAGAATGATGACTATTAAAAAGTGAAGAAATAAGTGTTGGTGAGAATGTGGAGAAAAGTCCTTCTGCACTGTTGATGGAAATGTCCACTGGGTTCAGCCACTATCAAAGACAGTAGAGAGGGTCCTCAAAAACTTAGGAATAGAGCTACTATGTGATCTAGAGATCCCACTTCTGGGTGTTTACTCAAGTAATATTGAAACACTAATTCAAAAATTTATATGCACCCCTGTGTTCATTGCAGCACTACTCACAATAACTAAGACACGGAAACAACCCACATGCCTGTCGATGGGTGTGAATGGATTAGGAAGATGTGGGGTGTAGACACAGTGGAATACTACTCAGTCATAAAAACAGATGAAACCTTGCCACTTGCCAGGTGAAATGGTGCAGTTACTGCTGGTCAGTGGACCATCCTTTGCAAGAAAGGGTTCCTTGTGTTTCGCAAATAGAAGGTAATTGCTGACAGCTGAGTGTGGTCTGAAGTTTGTAAACTCAAGGAAGCCCCAACCCTTGCTACCTGCTGTTTACAACAACGCAGATGGACCTTGGAAGGTTTATGCTAAATGAAATAAGTCAGAAGAAAGGCGGATACCATATGATTTCACTTGTACGGGTGGACTATAAAGAAAAAAAGCAATCGAGCAAGTAAAACAAAAAACAAACCCTTAGGCTCTAGCAAAAGAATGGTGGGGACCAAAGGAAGGAGGGGGAGGGAGCAGATGGTGGCGAGTGGTGCCTGGACTTTGGGTGGTGGGTGTGGTGTGATATACATTCATGCAGGGTGAGACGCTGCGCCTGAAACCTATTCAACATTGTAAACAAATGTTACCTCAATACAATGAAAAAGCAAACTAATGATTCTTACCTAGCATAAAGAACACCTAGAAATAATTTTTTTAATGAAAAAGATACAGGTAAGTAAATAGACACATGGGGAAATTGCTTAACAAGAGAGGACATCAAAATGGTCACTAGACACATGAGAAGGTGCTCAAATCTCATTAGGAGTTGGGACATTTAACGTGGAACCATAAGGAAAGACCGAGACAGAGATCTGATCATGAGTGTCTCCTGCTGTGGCCTCCTCGTGTTCATTAAATCCTAAAGCCCTTGTTCCTTATTATCTAAGTACCACGAATCATACAGGTATTAGGACATCAACCAGAGATAGTCAGACTCCTGGAAATGTAGATCGGTGAGCTTTATTTGCACCATCATTTTTTAAAGGTCAGCTGGCCCAGACTGAGACGATGTCAGGAGAAATGCTTCTCAAATTTAATATGCGTTTGAACTAACTGGTGATGGATTCTGCAAATCTAGAGGAGGACCTGATATTGGGCATCTAACAAGCTTTCAGGTGAAATGATGTAGCTACCACTGGTCAATGGATCATCTTTTGAGAAGAGGATTCCTACCCATGGAGAGGGTAATAGCTTGCAGCTGAGTGCGGCCTGCGGTTTATAAACACGGGAGAAAGCCCCCGCCCTCACCCTTTCCCGTTCCTGAGGCGTGTGTCTTGGAGTCTGGCGAGATGAAGGCCTCTGTCCTCTTAGGAGCGACCCTCCTTTTCTTGTTGTCTTGGAATTCTTCTGAACTCGAACACGGTATGAGTAAGCAATATCTTAGGAGGTTGGTCATTTGAAGTGGCAAGATTGTTTTCTAAAAGACTGCTGCTTGAAGGGCTGGCTGATAAACAGATGGTTACCCCATGATAAACTCACAGCTGGGAGTGTCTGTATTCCATTGCAGTCACTTTTAAAAAGTGGGCATTTTTTCAGGTAAATACTCAGAATTGGGATAAGTAAAGCATGGTAATTACGAATACTTGAGTCACATTATACCGACTTGGGGAAGCTTAGGGGCTCAAATGAGTTAAACATCAGATTGGTGCCTGGACAGAACAACCGAATAATTCTTTGTGGAACATCTCTGCAGCTCACAATGATTTACACACCAGAGGGCTTCAGTGCTTGCCCTGGTGGCAACTAGTGACGCGGAATGCTGTGAGGGAGGCCTGCTACAGTCGCTGGTCATCGTGCAGCTCTGAGTGGTGGTAGCCCTTAGACCAGTTACTCTGAGGCTTTGATGTGTATATGCACATCATCTCGGGGTCCTGGTAGAATGCAAACTGATGTGGAATTCCTCCTTTCTAAGGAATGCTCAGGGCTGCTGATCCCACCCACTGTGGCCCATCCTGCCGTTAGTTACTAAATTACTACTAGAGAATTCTCTAATTAGAGACTTAATAGACAAAACCTGAGTCAGGCATTCACTTATATCTAAGACCTTTCCTGTGGGTAAAGAAGGTACCTTCTGGCTCCAAGGGAACTGACTAGTCCTTGGGCGAGATTGCTGAGCTGAGCTGGTATTAGCGTCAGCTCTGTTAATCTGGGGATTCTTCTGTTAATGTTGGGATTCTTCTTGAGGAGTTGAGTGATTTGAGCATTTCATTGTCTGGAAAATGAAGATCCCACCTGTTCTCAGAATTTCCTTATTTACATCCGGTAGCAAGAATGTGTGTGTGCTGACACTTGGCCTAGGGCCTGGTGCAGCTATGGCAAGACTCCCGCGGACTTAATGTGGCACCAATAAAATTGGGAGTCACCAGTGGGCCAAGGCTTGCTGTGTAACAGGCTGCCCAGGAATGCAGCTGGCCTCTGACCAGTTTGCCTGATTTATGTGTCTGTGCGTGGGTTAGCCAGCATAGAGCTCCATTCATAATCGAATAAAAGTTTAAGTTGACGACAAATAATCCAATTCCATGGACTATGCATATTGTATAACAATTTTGTTAGGGGTGGGGGGGATAAGAGGATTCTAGATTTGTTTCATTCCTACCCCAAACCTCACTTCTACAACTGTCATAAGCATATTTTCTATCAGTGTCCATCAAGTTTCTTCTATGAGCAGCTTGCACTACTAATCTCTAGCAAAAGTACATTTAAAAAGTTCAAAGGTAAGTTCCCTATCACACTTGTGTTTCTGTCCTTTTAACCATTCAAATGATGGTGTTGAATTGTTCCTTTCAGGTGGACAACTTTTAGGCCAAATGAGCCCAGAGTTTTCACTAACGACAAGTTGACTGCAGAGAGAAGTCTTTGAGCATTGGATAGTTCAAGTGTCCTGACAGCAAAACTGATTGTCTTACCTGTGTTGTTGCACAATTTAATTAACTTGCACTGACAACCAAATGCATGCCATGTAACTGGGGATAAGGTGATGGAGAAATGTGGGAGGTGCTTACTTACAAAATGTTAAAGGCCTGTAGTTGCAGTTTCTTCAGGTTTACATGAGAAGGTTCAACACTATAGGCACTAACCTCTCACATGGCACCAAGATTCTGGCCCAGATTTTGTTTAGCGTGTGCTGGCTGGATACATATTGGTAAAGATATAGATAGGATGGGGATATACAGTCTTTCCATATGGAAGTAATGTGGGTGATCTTTTACATAAAGATCTTTACATTTGTTGTCAGCACTAATTGAGTGCTTAAGGTGCAGGTGGTATTTATATGCCTCATCTCATTGATTGATCACAGTATGCTGAGAGGTGGGTATTCATTACTATACTCATCCTAAATATCAGCAATGGGGGCCTCCCTGAGGGCCTACTACAGACTTAACCCTGGGGGTTAAGTCTTAGCCTACCACCTTGAGGGCCTGAGTTTGATCCCCGGCCAGGGAGCTAACATGGCGCAGCAGACCTCTCCTGTCTCTCTGCTGCTCCCCTCAGCAGTGTACTTCAGTAGATCTGCCTTTTCTGCTCCCCACTGTCTCTGGTGAATCCTCTCACCCCCATACCTCTGGCCTGCACCCCAGTTCTTCTATGCAAAAATAAAAATCTTCTAAAAATATGTGCAATGGTTGGAAAGAAGTTAAATAGCCATTGATCTATTGAGATGGGTGTTTATGGCATGGAAAATAGCCTCAGGTAATTAGTGAGCACTTGAAAGGCACTTACTCTGAATTGAGATGTGCCACAAATATAAAACGCACACTGATGAAAAAAATTAGCATGTTAATGATAGTATTGAATATATTGGATTAAATAAAGCATTTTCTAAAGTGACACCTGCTTTCAAATTTTAAATATGGTCACTTGTGATGCTGCATGTGAGACTCGCATCATACCTCGAGGTAAAGGTGTGTTCACAAGTCACCTGTGCATTTCTTCTCAGCGGTGATTTCTGCCTGTTCTGATGACTGGCTGGTGGTCAGAATGAAGAAACGGCCTTTTGGGAATGACACGGAAGTCAAAGTTGGTGAAATATACCTGGGAAATGACTGTCCTGTAACGAAGATGCTGTCGTTGAACTATGAATTTTCTTACTCTGTCATTAATTGTGGGATCAAGAAAATTGTAAGTGCCCAATGATTTCCCCTAAAACTTAATTCTACATTTTTTCCAGGGTTCTGTAGTATCAATGATTCCTTTTAAAATTTCAAGCTCATTCATATCTTTATATCCTAAATGATCAACTTTTTATCAAATAGAGATCAATTCTCTATAGAGGTCTGTTATTAGGAGATTTCAAAGAAGGAGCTCAGTTCCCTGACTCCATTTGATGTCAGGTTTTAATATTCTAGGCTGCTGGGTGCGGATATGTGTGAAGGGGGGTGTCCTATTTTGGGGAGGGCAAGTGCATTAAATAATCCTGGAGTCCTAAACTGCCTCCCCATCCCCCATCTGGTGATGTAGATGGGGCTGATAAGGTTCACCAATGAGAGGAAAAGGGAGAATAAAGTCTTTATCATTCAGACTCATTATTTTACTTCTGTTAAGTAAAATGCCTTTTTCAGATTTTTCTAAAAGTTGATAGATTCTATTCAATCATTAACCCCCAAAATAATTTCATGTCTTTTCCTACTAAAACACTTATCGTTTCAGGTGTTTCAAGACAGCGACGCTGTCATATTGTCCAAGCTCAGTTATAAGCCCACATTGCAAACCACCTATGAATTTGAGGTGCTCTGCTTTGTGAAGAGGTATGTGTAGCCAGCTCTTGCCTTGCGCACTTGTAAGAGTCTCCTTTGGCTGATAGAGGTTTTCATTGAAAATGATATTTATGGTAGGAAGGCAATTTCTAAAATTTAATTCCTGTTAAAGTTTGCAAACATACAGCAGTATTGAAAGGATTTTACAGTGAATACCCGTATACCTAATGCCTAAATTCCACCATTTGCTATACTTTGTCATACATTCACTTCTCCATCCAATTTTTTGATGCACTTCAAATGGAAGGCATTAGTAAATTTCTCCCTAAATATTTGAGCGTACATATTGTTAATTAGGGATCAGTATTTCTTTAGAGTTCTTTCTTTAAAGTAAAATCTATATAAATGAAATCTATAATTGTTAAATGTATAGCCTCGCTGACAGGTGCGTGAAGATGTCCAATGTAAGACGTTATGAATGGTCACTGCAGAAAGTCTCCCCACCCCGCCCCATATCAAATAGTCTAATGTTCCCCTTGGGCTCTCTAAATTCACAAGGAAATATGCAAAAATTGAATAAGAATTGTTCCCCCTTTATAAACACTGAATCTGAGTCATTCTCCTGGAACTGCCTATATTGACTTTGGGAGAAAGAAAGAAGGGGAATTAATAACAGGAAGTGTAGTATAAAAATAGTAAATAAAAATAGCAAATAGTGTAGTGAGGGACAGGGATGGTAATTGAAAGGTGGTAGAATATAATTGCTCCATTTTCTGGGAAATCTTTTTCTTCTTTTAAGGCAAGAGTATGGCGGTTAGACTCTTTTATACACATTGATAGAAATTTGGGTCTCTTATCCATTTTAAATTTAAGAGATATGTTTGTGTGGTCTGGTTGTAGCTGGTTTGGTGGTTGACAGTCTCTTCAGCCCTAGACAGAATACTTGTCATACTCAACAATCCCTTTGATGCTGCAACTTTAACTTTAGAATTCTAGGACTAATTCTGAATTAATAGGTAACATACTATTTAAGATCCCACTACAAACTTTTTTAAAAATACATTTTTTAATCATAATGCTATTGGTTTACATTGCTAGTTTATATTGTTAGTACTTCAGACATACTCTCTATAGCACACCCACCACCAAGGTACCCTAGTCCCCCACCCAGTCCATTGTGCTCTCTCCCCACCCAGTTTGCTTCTTCCCCCTCTCCCTCTGGATGCCTCAGATCTGTGGTCAACTTTCAAAGATTATTTTTTTTAATAGTTAATCTGATTTATTAAGATGGATACAAAAATTAGAATTCCAGCCAAGTATTAAAACTTATAACACTTATCCTAGGAAAATTATTATCCACAATATTTCAAAGATTGGTTTTAAAGTCTGTCTTTGTCTGACCCTTTGTTTGCTTTCTTTATATTCTACACATAACTGATACCATCCAATATTTCTTTCTCCTTCTGGCTTATTTCACTTAGCATGTTCCTTCCAACTCCATCCAAGTTGCCACAAATGGCAAGAGTTTATCTAGTTTGATCTTCTTGACCACTCATCTGTATTGGAGCACCTAAGTTGTTTCCAAAGTGTGGCTACTGTAAACAGTTCATCGTGAACTTTTAACTAATATTCACTGAACTAATTTTCCTTTTCCCCAAGCTATTTACTCTGGGTTTCTATCACATACAACTAATGTAAATCTAATATATTCATATTTCTCTTGCAAAGAATTGCATAGCTACCAATCTTCTTTTTTTTTTAATTCGACTTTTAGGCTTTTCATCCCATCTCTGTTGCCTTTTGGAATGAATGGGCATGACGTCAATACTGTGGACAATGTATCTCAAGGAAGAGAAGGGCAGAAGCCACCAGCTGCTTCCCAAGGAAACTGCAAACCCAGCCGTGGTACTGTGAGTAAGGTGGGAAAACCTAGGTTGTCTATCACTTCGTGACCAACTATTCACGATGTATCACCTCAGTGAGGGAAATAGTCTAACCCCTATGTGAATATTAAGTTGCTTTGGTTTTCAGCTGAAGCCTATTGCTTTGGGGTATGTGCAGTCCGTTTTCTTACTAGTTGTACATAAACATGAACAGATTCTACATGGGTCAGTTCTCTTAGCTTTTGTCTTGGGCACTAAATTGTTTCATTTCAATATAGCCTATTACAAAGTGAAACGGTTGTCACAGGAGTCCCATCTCCAATATCAAGCTAACCCCTACAGAGAAATAAGTGGAGTTCTGTATGTGCAAGATAAACTGAACAGTTAGTTAGTACTCCTAATAAGCTCAGTAGAAAAATCTTTATTTACAGAGGTACAATAATCTCGTGCTATAGACAATGACTTTGAATTTGACCTTTCATAAAGGAGCTTTGTTCTAGAGATCTGAACCATATTTAATCAAAGTTGACAGTGTTAGAAACACTTGCTGTCAATTCTCTTGGAAAGCTGTGATCGAGACAATATTTAGATGTTAATTATTTCTATTATCTGATTGGTTTGAGTTGTACAATGGTATAGATTACACCTGAGGGTAGAAATTTGGTTACTTACGTTCTAGTTTAGCACCCATCAGTTCTCTGAACAGTTAGGTAAGAGTTAGGTAAGCAGCAATTAACTCTTTCCTCTCTTCTATCCCCATCCTGCAGAAACAGCTCACCACAAGTGACTGCAACAATAATGCCTACGCCATGAGTTGCTCTCCTCCCTAAGACACAGGAGCAAGGGGTTCATCCGATGTGGGAGCCAGTTTCAGTGATACTATTCTGTTGGTCAAACATGGGTAGCAATACCTGTTACCTGTTCAGATACCTTCTGGAATTCTGGAGAGTACATATCTATGACATTTCAACTTTTAAATGAGTTAAACTTAAGTGTAATTGCTATTCTCACTTTGAGAAGTCAAGTTCATAATAAAACTGCTATCTAAAAGGTTTTCATATTCTGTATATGCGTACTCTTTTAACAGATTCAACCAGCTTTAAAGCTTTACCCACTCTTAATAACGATCAGTGTCTCATAGGGAAGCTTCAGGGGAATAGATTTCACTATTTTCTTTCACAATCCATGTAAAAAGGGGAAAGAATCTATGTTCTTCATGGATTTTCTTCAACAACTGAAAGATTTTCCCACTTGGCTTAATATAATGCTTTTCCATTTCTTGGTAATATCCTATGAGAAAGTATTTAAATCTTGATTTGTGATTGTGTATTTGTCCTTCCTATCATCTTGCTGAAGTGGAGATCTGGGAATAAATAAGATTCCAGTTACTTTGGGGTATATTTCTGAATGTTGGAGCCATTGAAGTCATATAACACACCACCAACCCCTGCCTCTAGTCACAGCCTAGCAGGGTGACTGTTATTTTCCTAGTGCACCAGATCACTTACTCTTCAACATTCCTGAACTAATTAAAATGAAATGCACTCTGATCCAGATTATGCTTATCTTTTTAAAAGTTTCCGTCAAACACTAAAACTGGACCTGCTCTATGACTCAGCAATTCCATGCCTAGGTATTTACCCAGAGAATACAAAGACACTAATTCAAAAGGAAACCTGCATTCCTATTTATTGCAGTAATATTTACAACAGCTAAGCTATCGGAACAACCTAAATGCCTCAATACAGATGACTGGATTAAGACGACATGGTCTATATACACAATGGAATATTACTCAGCAATCAAAAAAGATAAACTCATGCCATTTGTAGCAACATGGATCCGACTGGAAGGGATTATGCTAAAAGAAATAAGTCAGGAGGAGGAAGAGAAGTATTGGATGGTTTCACTTACATGTGGGATATAGAGAAACCAAATAAAAGGTCAGACAAACCTTGAAAGATGACCAAAGATCTGGGGCATCTAGCATGGGAGGGGGATGGAGAAGCAGAAGGAGGAGGTGAAGAGCACAGTGGCCTATGACCAAGGCTACCAGATGGGGATGTGGTGAGAGGGGCATCCAGGGGAGAACTACTGGGGTTTAGGTGCAGGGTCTGGTGATGTGTACATTTGTAGAAGTGAAAGCCAATACCTCTAAGACATTGCGCTGTAAATCAACATTAACTTTACAAAAAAAAGGTATTAGAACAGATGGTAGCTCAGTCTTGAAAGAGGTTTTCTAATTCTTTTCAGAATTTAAATGACTCCACATGTACCTGGAAGGGAAACCACCCTTGAGTGTACTGATCAAGAGCTGACATCACATTCATGCTGAGCCTGAACTGGAGGATCCCTCTACATGTACATGTATGTACACAGATAGATGATCTCATTCAAGAGGCAATGGGAGAAGTCCTAAACTGTCAAAAATGAACAATGTAAGAAAAAGGTACCTCCAGCTATTCATGAAAAGAATGTACCTCAAAGTGTTCAAAGGGATTACTGGGTTGATTAAGGTTGTAGTTCTTTTTGTTTATGGCTGGTGCATGTCTGTGTTTGCAATTTTGACTATGAATATACACAATTTTGCAATATAAAATTTTTCCTTTAAAAAGAAAAAGAAGGCCAGTATTATCTCATGGGAATCACCAGTTTTGGGGGGAAGTCTTTTTTTATGTCTAGATTCTGTTTCTGAGGCAGAGAAGAGAAAAACACCCAGATGATGGATACAAAAATATGTGGGGGGGAAAATTCCTTCTCCATCTATTTGGATACAGAATTTATTCTTGCTAAAACTGAATGCAAATACTTCTTTCCTTTCTCCAGCTAGAAAAGGATGTCTTTATATTCTCCCGAAATGGAAAACTGTTTAAACAAGTTGAGTCATCTAGAAACATTGCATGATTTAATTGAGCTGCTGGTCTTGGTCAACTAACATACTGAGCTTCCATAATAAAAGGCTAGAGCAGAAAGTTTGAAGACAGCTATGTTTTGAAATAAAAGTGGCAGTAAAGTTTGCCATCAAAGTTGAAAGCTGTGTTTCCATTATGCTTTCATAGTTCTGTATAAGGCTTAAAACTCTTAAGGGAAAAAAATGGGGAAAACATCACAGAACATGCTCAGAGGTGCCTCTGTAGAAGACTTGGTTGCTTGGGAACCTGTTACTTGCACCCTTCACTTAATCAGAACCTGTGATTTCCAGTAGTATAACAATTCCAGTGGGGGGAAGGAGCCCACGGAGTCTCTCACAAGGGGCTGTTGGAGCTGCACTAGTGATGTCACGGCAGAGAGCTGAGTATGGTTAAGGTTGCACTTTCATGTCCTTCACCATAGCAGAGGAGATAAGGCCTCTGCGCTGATAAAAGATCCCTCCTTCTCATTTTGCTGATTAAGTGTGCTTTACCACATGTAAATAAGAGAATATGGTAGAACGGCGGTGATTTAAAATTATGTGATGGCTTTAAAAATGTATAAATATTTCCTTTTGGGGCTTGCCAATGGATTTACCCTGACTGTAAACTGGGAGTTGGTTTTATCATAGTGTGGGTACCCGTTTGCCTCCCCTTACGACTCCCTAAGACGCTGGTATTATTCTCATATTTTATGAACAAATCAGAAAGGACTAAGGTTGTGGGTGATTCTCCTTTGCCACCCTTCTCATTCCTAGACCCAAGTTTGTCAGAGGATGTAGGTTAATGATTTAAGAGGTGAGTTTCTCAGGGAGAGGACTGCAGGGCTTTGGGACTGAGGAGATGTAGGCTTTCTTGACTGTGGATGTAGTGATTGAAGCTTGGGATGATTAGTAAAGAGAACTACAGCTGCATTTGATTTGGAAAGATTCCTCTTAGGTAAAATGGAGTGGTCAGAAACTATACGTGGGCTTTACTCACTGAGGGTTTACAGGCCAAATGGAGAAATAAGAAATTCACATATCAATTTCAAACAGAAGGAAACAGACATGCTTAAGTGACTTAAAAAAGAAACAAAAAAATAATATTGAAATACTGCCTTAGAATCGTTGACATTTAGGCAGGTCTTAAAACTTGGAATCATTTGAACAATACAGAAATCAGAGACTCTTCCAGGTAAAGTAGCAAACATATATTGGAATCAACTTATTGACAACCCAGACGTTTATTTAGCTTTATCCTATTGACTTTGCAGAATGGATGATAAGTTGGACACAGGTAAAGATCAGACAGCATTTTAAAAAGAGCAAAAGAGCCATATCATCATCAAGGGGAAATAGGAAGCGTCTAGAAGCTGGAAAGCCTGCAATATAATACAATTAATTGCCAATAGTCAGCAGTGGGTTTGAAAGGGCACCCCACCAGGGGCAGAGAAACTTTTCTCTGATATTTATTTGCTGAATTTCCTGGGATGAGATGCTTGCGGTTTCTGTGCCTCAATTGAAACTTTAGGCTCTTCAGAAGGAGTGCCTTCCTGCTGGCAAGGTGATGCCCTCCTCAGATTCACTTTGGCGTGCTGATTCCCTTTCTGCCAAAGAAACAATTCCTTCAATTATTACAAGACCTTCAATTATTACATCTATGATCTATAATTTGTACTGATTTTCTACCCCACTTACCCTAAATTGGCAAAAGAGTAAACAGAGGTTTTCCTCTTTGGGTCTGATTGTGTAATTAGAAGCTGCCATACAATTAAGAAGCTTGTATTTGTATTAAAGATAAATGAGTTTTCATTTTCTTGCTCCTCACTAGTCAATTTAGTCCAAAGGCCAATAGATAGGGCTGAGCAAATCTCATCTGTGCTGGGATTGAAGTAACTCTTTTTGGCCAAACTGGGTGTGTAGACTCTACTGGGGTTAGAATAGTGTCCACACTATCATGTGGTATAAATACAGACACACCCACAAAAGCCCTCAAATAATGTCATTCCTGTCAATATCATTTTGGTATAATGTTGATGAGAAAAACACAGTCTTGGTCAATGTTGAAAAAACAATGTTATTCAAGGACCCACTTTCATTATATATCATTTTGCTTGAAGTTGCACTTTCCATGAAGCGATCACAATGTTATGTAAGGACTTATTATATATAAAGATCTATATCTTTCTGTCTACATATTTATGTGTTACACATGCACACACACACACACAAATACACTCTTGTGTTATAAGCACACAACTATGCATAATTATAAGGCTCAACCTGACTGGAACAACTATAAACTTATGGAAGAATCAACAGAGATGGATTTGTGGATTCTCAATGTAAAGATAGTTTCCTGTGTGCCTTTGTCTCCTCAGGATTTATATTCCTGGTCCTCGTGAAGTCACTTAATCATCTCTGCTGCTGATGCTTCCAGCAAACACACAGACATGAGGAAATCACTGTCTTTTTAATTCGAATATGTATGATTTAGGCTCTGTTGAGCACATTAGGTGGAATGTCCCACACCTGAACACTACCTGGTGCAAACAGGTTTCCTGCAATCAGCCTTATTGGAAGTGTCATGCAGAGATGCAACAGGAAGTAGCGGCAGCTGAGTGGAGGGCGCCATATAAAATCACTTTGGGCAGTGGCCACTGGCTTTCCAGAAAACCTGCTCTGGAGGTTAGCGCCATGAAGGTGACTCTGGCCTTAGAAGCCTTGGTTCTCCTTGTTGCCTTGACTGGGTCTCATGCTGAGAAAATCTATGGTAAATGACCACTTTTAGGGAAAGCTTCCTTGGATGCGTTACCCGTAATGATGGCTTTCCACACAGGGGATCTGGTCTGACACTTTGCTAGATGAGAAATATTTTGGAGCCAGTACACGTGAGTCCACACACTGAAGACTCATCTCTTTGCATCTAAATGTCTGAGAGCTTTCTTCCTCCTGTGTTGTGAGCGTCTCTCTATCTCGACCCTCCTTTGTAGGTTCCCTAGAAATATTCTTGGCTCTGTGTGGGGTGCCCTTGCAAACCCACTGCTGACTGCTGGCAATTGATTGTATTGTATTGAGGGTGCCTTGGTCCCATCTTAACTGAACTTCTTGCGTCTAAACTCTTCCTGTTTCTCCTTGATGGTGATATGACTTTTTTGTTCTTTTTAAAATGCTTTCTCACCTAAAATGCTTTTCTCACCTAAAGGTGAGAAATAATCAACCACTCTGCAACACCAGTTGGATAAAGTTAAATGTCTGAGTTGTCTATAAGTTGATACCAATATATTTTTGCTGTTTTACCTGGAATAGTCTCTAATTTCCATGCTATCCGAATGATTCCCAGTTTCAAGACCTGCCTAAATGTTGACTATTGTAAGGCATAAGGCAGCATTTCAATATATTTTGTGTGTGTGTGTGTGTGTGTGTGTGTGTATGTATGTGGTTGAGGTCATGTAGAGTTTCTGATCTTTCTATTTTACCTGACATAAATCTTTCTGAATGCTTAGATTAGTGCAGGTAGCAGTAAGTTATTGCTGTTTCAATCATTTCAATTCAGCACCTGTGGAGAAATCAGTGACCTGAGATTCAGGAGGAATCTCTCTGGGGTGGGTGGGGGCATCCAGGCCTGGCTCCACCCCACAAACTTGAGTGCAAATAAGATTGTTTCAGTTAATATATGTAGGATCTATATATGTGACTCAGGCTTTTTTTTTTTCCAAAAATAAGTTGAAATTAAGTTGTTCTCTGGACTGGGTGATGGTGTCCGTGAGCCCGTGTGCGTACAATCGGTATATTTGAGACTCAACCTTAGAATGTGAAATTGAAACTTGACTCCACTACTAGGATGAATGAAAGCTGTGAAGTCAGGGGTATGTCCTCAACCATTTATCCTTTAAATTTATCTTTAATCCCAACTATGGGTTAGAGCCTTTTTCCTCTAGGAAATATCCTTCTATAATTTTATCTAGGTGATCTTAGAATAACCTCCCAAGCATCTGAGGGAAGTGGTTCAGAGGTTACCATCACACATGTAAAACACGTGCCTTCTCCAACATCACTTCTCCCCCAAATAGCTCCCTGATTTTTTTGTTGTTCATGTTCTTGAGAGGGATTTATCTATAAAGATCAAGAACTTTCAGACTCAAAAGATATTGGAGGTTTCTTGCTCATTAACCACATAAACACTTTTTGTGTGTGTGCTGGAAAGAATCAATTCCTCCAAAGTGTTTCAGAATATCCTGAATATCTCCCAAGACCTACTATTCTCCATTAGCAGTTTGGGACACTTAGTCAAGATTTGAACTACTGCCTACTTTTATTGGGTGATCTGACTTTCTATTACTTTGCCAGGGAGACATGGATTCTTCTACACCCTTTCTCCTTCTCCCACTACAAAGAAATATTACTGAGATTACAGCACGCTATTCTAATGCATTGTAATTTATTTCTGGCCCTTATGTGTGCTCCTCATTGGAATCTCACGGAGAGGAGGCAGGGAGCCGTAAGATTACGTTTTCCTCATATTCTTATGCATTGATTTTCCTCCCTGTGAAATAACCAAAATTTCATTATTTAAGTGTATAACTGTGCAGAAAAGATGCCAAAAGGAAAACCCATGGTGTACTATTCTTTAAGTTGTGATTACCTTTGTCAGAAAAGAAATGCCTTGATCACAAAGGACACAGCTGAATATCGTTTGAGTTCTTCCTTGAGATATATACACATCTGATACTTCTCATATGATTTGTTTTTCTACAGTGAAAATAAGTTGTTCTCTGGACTGGGTGATGGTGTCCGTAAGCCCGTGTGCGTACAATCGGTATATACTGTCTGAGGAATTATATCTGGGCAGCGGTTGCCATGTGACTCGAGTACAGACATACATATATGACTTTGTATACTCTGTTCATGACTGTGGCATCAGAACAAGGGTGAGAATACTGATTACTTATAAAAATCACTTCTAAAAGTTTTAAAGAACTCCATAGGGTGCTTATATTATTCAATTATTTGCAAGACAAATTTTGTTCTAGCTATAATAATTTGTGGGTACATGACAATATAATTTCTTCCTTGTCATTGAAAATTGAGCCATCAGTGTGAAGAACCTTTCAGCACAGGTGTAGAGACTGTTTGGGAACTGATTCTCAACCACCTTTAGGCTACTAATGTATTTCACGAAAGCTTAGTAAGAGTTTTAAATTTTATTTAGTGCTTCTTTTTAAAAAAGATTTATATATGCATACAAGAACTGGGGTGTATCCAGAGGTGTGGGATGGTGAGAGGATTCATCAGAGACAGAGTGGGGAGCAGAGCAGGCGGATCTACTGAAATACACTGCTGAGAACAGCAGGGAGACAGGAGAGTTCTGCGCCATGTGGGAAGCTCCCTGGTTAGGGATCGAACTTGTGCTGCAGTGGCTGGCCATAGCTTCATAGTGCTGAGACATTAACCCCTGCGCCACCCAGGAGGCCCTATTCAGTGCTTCTTTGTAGAGGTCATTAACGCTTTAAATTTACCGTTACAGATAGCGCCCCCTCTTCTGTAAGAGTGTCCTGTATATGTAAAATTGCAATAACCATTTTTAAGATCTTGAATGTTCTCTGCTTCTTCAATGTATGTAAGCCTCCTCTGTTACTTAAAATACCTTCTCCTTAAACTGTGCTCTCCTAGGTCATTTCAGAGTACACACTCCTCATTCAAACTGAGCTACACTATATTCCTATAAATACACGCTGGGACAGAGAGACAATCCCCTTGGAGTGTCTGACCTCTAGGTGAGTCCTTTTGGATGTTTTGGCTTCCTCTTATCAGATGCTTCTGCAGAGGCATAGATTATAAAGACTATAAACTCCTTCATAAGCATCATTCCAAACAAACACCAAAGTAGCATTTGTAAAGATGTTTTAGTAAATATTTTTAATCTTTATTTTTTCAACATAATATTCATTTTTTAAAATCAAAGCATGTTGACCTTGCATGGTCGCAACAATCTAATGTAAGTAGGTTCCAGCATCTGAACTACAAAGCAGCCATTAAGTACTTGTAGAACCTTCCAATGTTTTCAGCTTCATATGCTTCTTTCCCCCGCCACCATTTTATGATTGCCACGTTAGAGAGTAAACAGCTAAATGGACCCATTCATAGGTTCCATTTTTCTAAGTCTGTTTTCCTGGGCATTTTCCTTGCATCTAATAGTGCAAGCTTATAACTCACCTGTTATCCAGACCATGATGCCACACTCCTAACTCAGTATGCTGAAAGTGCCCATGTTATTAAATGGTGGTAAAAATGACTTGTCCCCAAGTTTAAACTCAGAAATCCCTGGTACTGAGGGTGCCAACCTCTCTGCTGTCTGTTGCTCTTAGGAAATCAGTGTGGCTTATACCAGTTTCTACAGAAGATGAACTAAAAGTGGACCCCAGTCCTTTTATGACTGACTTTGAGACTACACCAGAAGAGATAGGATTACTAAGTGACTTCCTCATTAAAGAGAAATGGAAAACTGGAAATGGACTCACAAAATTTGCTAGAAAACCAAAGTTTTCTTCATGCAAAAGAAGTAACTGGTATCAACCATTCTTCAGATGTCAGATTCCCTAAAAATTCCTAATTCAGTGGAGTTCCTGACATAATGAAGTGGTATTTTTAACATTTTTATTCATCAGGGGTATGGCTTATTTAATGTTAACTAATAAGTAATGTTACCCATTTAAATTTTATTTTCTGTTCTCTATTGTAGATCCAGCAACATGTTCTCCATGACAACAAATTGATCAGTTTCACAGGAGCCTTAAAGAAATATGTTCAAAAAAATTTTTTTAGTAAAAGTAGAATATTATTGTATAAAAGGGCCATATAGTACATTTTGTGCAGAATTTAAGATGTAACATATTAACTCCCAGAAAAGACAACAGGGTTTTATGTGAAGATACTTTATCTTGTGTGGGACCTCCTAATTAGTAATGTTGAGTCCTAAAAATAACTCAATGTACTTCCTATTTGAGTAATTATTATAGAAGGAAGTTAGATTCATTGTCTAGAATTTATGGGACCACTCCTGAAATTTGATGTCAGATGTTTCTTTCTCCTTGATTTGATTCTCCCATACTTGAAATGACTTATGATGACTCTCCCACACTTGAAATGACTTAATTGGTTAAGTATCAGACCATCCTGCCACCTAAGAACAAGTCATTAGATGAACAATGCTTATGGATATTTACTTATTGCTGGTCAACAATAAGGTTGACAATAAGGTTCTACTGCTATCCTCCTCATTTGTCAGCAAATAAATAGAACTACTTTCTTTCTACTCAAAACCCTTCTCATTGGCAAAGGGGAAGTAAGACTGACAATTCTGGTATCATAGGGATAACACCAACACGGCAAGCAATGCTATTTAGTAAATGGATTAAGGAAAGCAAATCTGGAAAAATAAATCACTCTGAAAATAGTCTAATGCACTCCTTGTGAATAAGTGACTGGAATATTGACTTCCTTCTAATGAAAATTTACGTTTTCCTTTTAGAAATTAGCAACTTGAATTTTGAATTTGCTCTTTCATGATCCTATTTCAGCACTAAAAACTAACCTCCTTGAAAACATCCCGTCATATCATTAGGTATATTGCATGCAAGAGGAAGAAATCACTACGAATCTTTTCTTGATAATTGTTTCTCATAATCTTTCTCACTCTGGAATTGAAGAGGTCTCCTTTGTATGCACTTATTTTGAATTCATGTACAGATCTTAATTGCTAAGGCCTTCGCATTCTGTCACAATCTTTATACTGTTGTCCAAGGTGGGTACAATGATTTGAAATTTGCAAATGTGATAACTGAAGAGCTTTAGTAACTTCCTTTCAGTGCTTTCTACAGCTCTAAATTTAAAGCAAGCATGTTGAAAGGAACTACTTTTCTTTTTCACTTCCTCCTGTTTCTTCCTCTTTTTCTCTTAAGCATTTTTTTCAAGTATTTTTAAAATTGAGGTAACATTGGCTTGCAACAGTGTAAACGACTTAGGGGAATAGTGTACCTCCTTAGATGTATGTGATCACCCCACAGCCACCACCAAGCACCCATAGTCCTCTACCACATCCATTGGGCCCCTTCTCCCATTTGCTCCTCACCTGCCACACTTCCTCCCCTGGTGGCTTCAACTCCAGTCAGATATCTAAGCTTTGCCTCAGTTCAGTTTTTTAGTTCCGTTGTTCCTTTGTTTAGTTTCTTTATATTCTACTTTTGAGTGAAATCAAGCATTTGTCTTTTTCTTTCTGACTTCTTTCACTTAGCACAATCCCCTCCAGTTCTACCTATGTTGTTGCAAAAACAAGATTTCATCTTTTTTTTTTAATAGCTGAATAGTATTCCGTTGTGTACATACACCACATCATCCTCACCCCCTTATCTGTTGTTGGGCACTTAAGTTGCTTCCATCACTTGGGTATTATAGAGCTGCAATTAACATTGTCATTTACAGTAGGCTTTTCTTGCCCTGCTTTCCTCTTCTATTTCATTTTCAATGTCTCTGGCTAAAGCGAGGCAGAGAGGATTGTAACTTTCACTGCTCTCCCGTTAGTTATTTCCTCATGATTTCTCTCTAGGTCTCTGTGGCAATTCCCCTCTCTCAGCACTCAGGCAGGCCCTTCAGAATCCCTGCCCCAGGCTCAGGAACCATCCCTGTTCAGTTTTTCTGGGTGCTGGGCCCCTGCAGGCAGACTCCGCCTCCCCGCACCCAGCTGTCTTTCAGCCATGATGTCTGGCCTTCCTCTTTCCTCTGACCAAGTCCCTACTTATTCTCCAGTTTCCAGAACTAGGATCTTTCCTGCTTTGCTACAAACATTCTTCACTGAGGTCTCAGGACAACCTGGGCTTCACCCTACTCAGAATCTGGGTTCTGCAAGCAGCTTGGCTGGTTTCTCTGATGTTAAGCAAGCTGGCTAGCATTCTGAGGCCATGGTTTTCTCTTCCATGAAACTACATTAACTGTTTCTACTACAGGCCTCCGGGAATGCTTCCTTTCATGTCCATCATTACAACTTGGGAAAATAAGAACTCCTGGCCAAGCTGAACAAAATGTTCAATGATCTGGTTTAATTGTATGTGGTTTTGTTTCAAATTGCAGTTCCTAAGAACTCATCTCTGTCTCTAGATGCAGGGCTATTGGGAGGATGCAGTGAGTTAATGCAAGTAAAGCATTTAGAACAGTGTCCCATGGAATCATTCCAAGCATTTAAAGCACAATTAGCATCATCTGGCCATGAATCTCTCCAAGCCCGTGAGAATCTATTGCAACTCCTCCCCCACCCCCTTAAGGCACTACTCTGTCTCCTGTTCCTATGCAAATAACTGCCCTATCTCCATTCCACAACTCTTTCCCACCCACTCACCCACCATATTTTCTGTTTGCATTTCTTCCTCCATGATGCGTTAAGCAATGTCCCAAAGCCAGGAGACCGTTACTTCTGATCCAAGTTTCCTCATCATCACTAAGCCTCCAAGAAGCACAGGCCTCAACACAGATGCAGTGTGGTGAGAACATTCCCTAGTCTGCCAACAGAACAGTTCGCTGACTCCAGCTAGGTGTTGTGTCAGGCAAAGGAACGTTAAGCTGAGGAGGAACCAGCTCCAGGGCCACAACTGAGTCTCCCGCTTACAACGAGATGGGCTTCAGAGGAGAGAAGTCTGCCAAAGCCCGAAGCCTCTGAGGTAAACCTTCTGGACTCCTCTCCACAGAAAGCCCCTTCTCTACTCTCTGTCAACGGGAACACCCCATGGGCCACTGGGGATCTCTGCCAAGATTTCTGTTGGGTTGTTGTGTGGGTATTTGGAACATTTGACTATGAGGATGGCTTCCCCTTAGAATTGACTATTACCTGATGCCATTGTAAGAAATGTTAGACATAGTTATAGTTATTTCTTTGGAAAGACATGGCATGGACACACACACACACACACACACACACACACACACACACACGCACACACAAACAGGCACACACTCAGGGATTTTATATATATTAAATCCAAGTGGCTGCACCCAGACATGTCTGCCAGCACTAGTAATAAGGGACAGTCTTGACATGCCTGAAGTGTGAGATTTGGTGAGTGAGTTTCTGCCTAAGCTCAAAGGGACAATATCAGGAAATGATACTCCAGAACTAGGTTGCCAGGTTCTGGTCCCTGACTCCTGAGGTTGCTGGCTGTGTGACCTTAAACAAGTTACTTAACTCCTCTGGTGCTCACTTTCCTCATCTGTAAAATGAAACAGAAGCACCTACTCACAAAGTGGTCCAGAGAGCTAAGTGGGTTAACCAGAGTAAACACGGAATGCCCAACACACACTGGAACTAGATAAGGGAACTCGGCTGGGGGACTCTTAGGACATCTACATTTTGACCCATTAAAAAAGTTAAATTGGCCAAATTATAGAACATGGTTCATTTTACCCAAAGCCTGAAGTCTCTCCCCAGTATTTGTGATTATTTTAAAGTCAATTTGAGTAACACAGATTTCTTCCCTCCAGAACTGCTCTGGAGTTTGTGTAAATGCTCCAGTGGTTACAAACATATTTTTCATCATCAACCATAAGGCTGGACCCAAGACCAGCTATTATTAAACACATACTAGCTGTATGGTAGACACTGAACTCAGCACTGGAGTTGGAATAATCAGACAACAGGCCCCCGACAAGGATCTAGTCAAGTGACTGATAAGTAGATTGAGAAGGAGAGATTTTGAGCCTTCTTGGAAGGGTTCCTCATTTAGACTTGGCCAGAACTAGAAAAGACTTCCTTTAGAAGTTCTGCTATGGGGGCTGAGACCCGGTCTGGAAGATAAACAGAGACTACCTAGGTGGAGTTTGGGGGAAAAAAGCTGTTCCTAGAAGAGGGAGATAGTACCAAGAATGGCTCAAGCCTTTGAGATCTTGATGTTTGGGAGGATGGAAAGGAATAAAAAAAGCCTGGAGTGAGTTTTGCGGAAAGGGGGGAGTAAGGGATGAAACTGGAAACAGAGGCAAGGACCAGCGCCTCTCACCTCACACACTAGAAGTTGTATCTGAAGTATATGAATTTTTCCCAGTGGATTAATTTTTAACTTGGGATTTGCAAGGCGATGTTCAACATAGATAAGAGATTTAAAGATTATTCTCCTTTTGGCCTTTTAAAATTATAGTACATCTTGCACAGAATATATTAGGCATTCGTTGAAATGGTTTGCTATCAACTGTTTTCCTGCAAGGGTTTTCCCGATTGATATCCTACAATGCAGGTTTGAATGCTTTATTATTCTGCCATTTCCCTGGTGTCTTCTTTGACTTTTGCGCTCAGGATCAGCTTTAGATAATTTATTTCTTTTACATTATTGATGGAAGTGTTTTCCAAAAGAGCTCCCTGTGTAAGCCAATGGAAGCCAGCCGTGGGCCTCTAGGTAAGGCATGCTGTATTGCTGGATAATTGAGAAATGATTGTTCTAAGGATCTGGTGCCATTTGTTGTGTAGTGTGAGCTTGAGAGGCAAATCAACAAATTATCTGTCCATAGTAAAATTGGTTCTTAAAGTAGAATACCTCTAGTAGGATCTGAATTCATATATAAACACTGTAAATTTGGATAAGTTACTTAATCTGTTTATGCCTCAAGTTCCTCATCTTTAAAATGAGAATAATATTGCAATATTGAATTGTTCAAAGGACTAAATATGTTAATACAGTGACAGAAACTACAAAGTACGTGGGACGCAGCAATACATACTCAATGAATGATATCTTTTGCTATTAGAATGGGACTAAAGCCATCTTCCTCATGTAAGTGATCTCGCTTGCTGAAACTATATACTGTGGCTGTCCAGGACTGATTATTTAAAAAAAGATTTATTTTAATTATTTATGCATATAAAAACTGGGGTATAGGCCAGAGGTGCGGGGCGTGAGAGGATTCACCAGAGACAGAGTGGGGAGCAGAACAGGTGGATCTACTGAAATACACTGCTGAGGGGAGCAGCGGGGAGAGAGGAGAGGTCTGCTGTGCCATGTAGGTCAGCTCCCTGGCTGGGGATTGAACTCCCACTGCAGTGGCTGCTGATAGCTTCGTAGTGCTGAGACTTTAACCCTGTGCCACCTGGGAGGCCCCATGTCCAGGACTGATTCAAAGAGAGGCAGGGATACGGAAATATGTGTAAAATCAAGAAGGAATCACTCACGATTCCAGAGTTAACTTCAATGATCTTCTGTCTGCAGCTCCAAGACAAAATGGAATTAAACAATGTACAAACTATCATTCTGCCCCCTTGCTCTAGCTGCCTAGTCATTTTAATGTATGCAGAAAATTAAACCCTCTGTCACCTTCAAAAGTATTACTAGCTAGTGGCAAAAAGGAAAACATCAAGCCTTTGGATTTCCTTTCTCACAGCCATTGACAACCACAAATGGCCTCCCCAGAAGTTGATAGTGCAGTGCTGGGGACAGCCTCTGCCTCCGTAGCCGGTGCCGCTGGAAGCCACGCGGAACCAGAGCCGGTGAATGGTTCGACCTGCCAGCCCACTGATAGATCACGGGAGGACCAGACAGGACAGCTGCAAGCCCTGGGGGTAAGTCAACCTTCGTTAAAAAGTTGGTTTAAGACAGAAGAAAATAAACACGGTGTGGGAAATCTTGGTTATGCCCATGGGAGGAGGGGGGGGCCTCCAAGTTACTCAGCCCTAGGTCTATGACGTTCTCCTTTAAGGTAAGACTGGGTGTATTTAAGACCTGAGGGGGAGAATCGGAGAGGCTAACCTCATGGTTGAGAACGTCTCGCCACGAGGGGGAATGGGCTCCCATCTGGCCATCCACATGGGAAGACTGAGTTCTATGAACTCATATTTCATATTTCAAACTTAAAAATTGGGTGAAGGACCAGGGTGAGGAAACGCTGCTTAGCGTCTGTCCACCTTCATCACTTTATGGCCCCAAAGCATGCCGGGAAGGTCTTTGACTGTTTTATCCATCTGTTGCTCTAGTTTCTCAGTCACAGCTCCTTTAGTCTTTCTGAAAAGAAGGGGAGAGTGAATGGAAGTGAGGGGAGAGGTGAAGGGGGAGAGTTGCCATGGAAACTGGTGGGAAAAGTCAGGACCCACAAAATCTCCCAGGGGAAGTCCTTGCCCGGTTTATGAAGGTTTGACTTCCTTTCCCCATTTCAAGCACTGATTGCTTGCTCCCTTTGGAGGAAAATTAAAAAGGTCTGCTCTCCAAGTACAGTCATTTATGTTTCTCCCTCTCTCCTGTCTCCTTTCTCCTCTCTCTCTCTCCTCTCTTCTCTCTTTTCCTTCTTACAGGCCATACAAATCCTGACTGGAGTCATTCTTCTGGTGCTGGGTGTCCTTCTGGGTGCCTTACAAGAAGCATTCCAGCTCTTCAAGCACTACTTCTTCTTCTTCATCTTCTACACAGGCTACCCGCTGTGGGGCCCTGTGTTTGTGAGTACGCCGAGTCCTCTGACCAGGGGTCATTTCTTAGATACCAACCTGCCGGGTCGTTTGATAATTGTTCTTGGAAAAGTTATCGGCAAGTTGCATAGAGTAGGTCTGAGTTGTAATTCTTGAAACACACAGAAAGTTGTAAGTACAAAGCATCTTTGTAGTTAAGAAATCACCTTTGTTGAGTATAAATCAAGTCCCAAGCATTAACTTCATATGTGTTTCAACTTATGGAAACTGAGAGGGTTGAATGGAAAGTAAGTGTTGGTGAACCTCCTTGCAAGTATGAGATTGTGTTGGGAAGTAAGAAATTGGCCTGCTGATTACTGTCTGAAAATCAGAAGACTCACGTTCCCTGTTTAGATCAAAACATCATCAAAGTAATAGGCTTTGGGGCTAGGTGATTTTAAAAATATATTAATTTGGCTCTGTCATTTGATGATCATCCACCAAATGGTTCTTTATTTTTAAAAAAATGTAGTTAATAGGAACTATTTCTTAATCAGCCACTATTTTTTGTTTGTTTGTTTATCTGCTACCAGATCTTTGAGAAATGATTCCTGTTTGGTCTTGGACTGAATGTGAAAGCAAAGATGCTACCATCAAACTAAGATGGGACAGTCTGGTTGAAAACAGTGATTAAAACATGTAATTGTCCAATGAGGGGAGAAAATATAACAAGTCTTTGACTCTAATTTACCCATGCTTTTGCTTTTTCAAAAACAAAATGCTTCAGACCTCCTTTAAGAAGAAATTGCTCATAATTTGGCCAAAATCAGATCTCACATTATGACAAAAGAGTGCATATTTTTTTCCTGGATACAGTCCAAAACATGTGATTTGGATTTAATATTTCTGAAATTTTTCATATTTTGATATCATTTTGATGGAATAGAGTATGAGTTTTTCTTCCCCCATGTTGTACACCAGAGAATAATGAAGAGTTTCAGCTATTCAATCAGAAAAGAGTTTTCTTTTCTCAAAAAGTAAGTTCAGTTTGTTTAAAAAAAAAAAAAAAAGCCATGGTCAGGAAGCCAGTGTTTCATTCTTTTAGATTCAGTCTTACCATTGCATTCTCACTGCTGGAATTCTTTCTGCCTTGCTGACATCTACCAAGTCAAGTGTAATGTCCATGCCATGGTACAAAGCTTTCATTCCGCGCTCCCCCAGGGGTCACACCCAGCTCCTCACCGGGGGCCCCTCCCCCCCGCCCATCCCCTGTAATGCCCTGCTCGGTGCTGACAGTGTGATCCCTTCTGTTCAGTATTTCAATGTTTTTTGGCTACAACTTTGGAAAAGATATTTGGTTTTTTAAAAAAAAAATTATTTATTTGTGTATACAAGCTGGGGTGTAGGTCAGAGGTGCAGGGGGTGAGAGGATTCACCAGAGACAGAGTGGGGATGGGGAGCAGAACAGCCAGATCGACTGAAGTACACTGCTGAAGGGAGCAGCAGAGAGACAGGAGAGGTCTGCTGCGCCATGTGGGAAGCTCCCTGGCTGGGGATCGAACTCATGCTGCAGTGGCTCTGTTGCGCCACCAGGGAGGCCCCTGGAAAAGATACTTGAATGATCACACTTCAGGTTCCTCACTAGGATGGTAGAAATAAGATGTGGGCTCTTTGGGTCACTGTGAAATTAAATGGAAAAATGAACATAAAATGAAATGAAAACATTTATGAAATCTTAGCTATAGTTAATAATTTGAATGCTGTGTGCTGAACATATAGCTAAGCCCTTGATGTATATTATTTCATTCTATCCCCATATGACTACAGGTGAGTAATATTAACATGGGGATATAAACTCCATTTTCATATCAAGATCCTGAGACAAAGGGGGGCTTGAGCATTTGTCTAAGGTTATGGAATGAATTCAGCTGAAGACAGACTCTGAATACAGAGCATGTGTTCTTAACCACATGGTTGTAATCACTCCGGAAGATTTTGTGATAATGTCTTTGTTACTTGAAACACAGCTCCAAGCCTTCCTGTTCTTTCCTGTTCAACTAGAATTCAGCAACTAAATTTTCGGAGGCTAGCCTTTGCTTCCATGGTTTTGGCAGTTGTTCCTTCGAATCATAGGAGGTAAATGCATGGAAGATTTATGAAGTGAAAAACCAGAATGAAGTTTTGAGAAAACTTGAACATGTAGAGAATTATCAAAATTAAAGTCATGGAAACTATTGCATGTCAAAAACATAATTTAAAAAGTAGTGGCTAGGGCCTCCCTGGTGGCACAGGGGTTAAAGTCAGGTCTATCAAGCTATTGCCAGCCACTGCAGCATGAATTCGATACCCGGCCAAGGAGGTGACCCACATGGCACAGCAGACCTCTCCCCGCTGCTCCCCTCAGCAGTGTATTTCAGTCAATCCGCCTGTTCTGTTCCCTGCTCTGTCTCTGATGAGACACCTCTGGCCTATACCCCAACTCTTGTATGCATAAATAAAGAAAATAAATCTTTTAAAAAATAAAGAGTAGTGGATATATAGATATAAATGTTCACATTTGTAAAGGATCTTTTAGAAAATCTAATTCAATAAATCCCTTATCTGAGGCTTGGGAAAGGATTTGAGACTAATTTTTATACATGTTTATATAAATAAATGTTATGTACATTTAATATAAATAAAGACATAAAGATTATTATACATAGCTCTGAATCATGTATACTATTGCAAAACAATGTTACCTCAATAAAAAGTGCAACAAAATAGATAATTATATTTATTATGTTTTTAAAGCATGCACACTTCCATAAACCTGTAATAAATCAGATATAAAACAAAAAGGTTATAAGTTTACTCAAAATGTAAACTAATTTTAAAATTTCATTCATATAAAATGATGAGTAACAGCAAGTGTAATTTAATGTCTTAGGATATGAATTTTAAAAAGTTTTGAACATGTATTGCCAGATATCTGCTAATGCAAGGGAGGGCCAGAAGAAAAAAAGGTTGAGACTTAATATTCCCTCTCTGTTTCATTTCCTATTTAAACAGTTTATTAGTTCAGGATCCCTTGCTGTTGCAGCTGGGAGAAACCCCACAAGAATGTGGGTAAGTGGTAATTTATCCTTTTTCATATGATTATAGGAGCAGAAATATTAGCCATTACAAGTCTGAGAGTAGAGGGTGGTGAATCTAGCTGATACAGAGTTCCATTTAATGCACAAGAAAATTAATTTTTTTCTTAGAACATTCAGATGGTACAGCATCAAAGTATCATACAGATAGTGAACAGGATTACTGGAGGTCTACTAGGAAGATATGATATATTTGAAGTTTACAAGAGGGTTTCTTGATTTTTTTGTGTTGCTAAATTTAACCAATTCTAATTATACTGAGTGTGTTCTCTGACTACTAGTTCTACAACTGGAAGTCAAAACTCTCCCTTTACTGATTCATTGAACAGTTACTAAGTTTCTCTTAAGTATACTCACTAAAGCACCTGCTCATTTATACTTCTTTCCTAGCCCACCCACTCTCCCTCACTAGCTCTACTTGCCGCCCTCTCTATTCAAGAACCAATCAGTTTTCTCCCTTCTTTACTCTCTGTTGATCTTGCTATTCTGAGAAAACTCAAGGTCTCAGAAAAGTTTTCAGACCCCCATTGTAAGTCTACTTCATGGACCAGCTCTGCATCAAAGATGCATGAAAGATGCATCTACATCTTTCATCCTAGCCTCTTGCCTTATGTCACCTTTCTGTGATTTTCCTGAAAACCAGAATTGAATAAAATGGAATACTAGATTCCATTCCTTTTACCTGCACGAGTACTTCCCAATAATTTGTCTCTACTAGATCATTTTAACCTGCCTTTAAGCATCCAATTATTGTTCTGAGTTTAAAAGAAAAAAATATCTTGACCTTTTTTTTTCTCCTGTTAGCAATAAGCACAATTCATTTTCCCTCCCATAGCTAAACTCCTTAAATTTAGTAGACTCTGTTGCCACTTCCTGTCTACCCAGTTTCAACTAAATCCATCCCCATGAGGTGTTATTTTCTTGCCTACCACACCTCTGGAACTATTTTTCTGAGATCACTGAGTCGCCACTGTAACATCTACTCTATGGAACAGGTCCGTGTTGTAGGAGTTGATTCTCAATCCTCATCTCACTTCATGCATAAGTCATGGCTGGCATTCAGATAACTAATTTCTCCTCCTAATAACCTCTTCATTTGGCTTTCTTTCATTTGGGGTGATGGGCTGGTTTCTCCCCATCTATTTCATTTTCTCCTAATTGTTTTCTTTGTCTTTGCTGCTGGAATTTCAGCTCTGGGAAGGTGGGATAGTTGTTTGTTCCTGGATGTCTCCCCAGCATCTGGGGTATTTATTGCTTGATGTATAAACAAACTTTCACTTTGTGAAATTAATTGTAGTGAAAGAAATGGAGTATGTGCTGTCTGTGTTAATTGAGAAGTTGTATTCTTTTTCAGATGCAAAGCAGTTTTGGAATGAACATTGCCAGCGCAGTCATTGCAGTAGTTGGATTTGTTTTTTTCTCGATAAATCTAGCAGTGAATAGGCAGTCTCTGAAGACGTGTCAGTCCTCAAGGTCACCAGACTCGTGCGTTTACATGGGCTTCTCATCAAGTGTATGTCTTTAAAAAATTATATTTATTTATAAAATATTTCAAACCATCCAAAGTATACTGAAAGTAATATACTGAAAATATATTATTGGCTCTGAAAATTAGATAAGTTTCTATGTTTCAGTTTTCTCATTTTTGAAGTGAGGAGACTGATAATATCCACTTCATAGAGTTGGTCTAAGGAGGAAATAAGTTCATACCGGCAAAGCAATTTTAAATATGTTTAACATGTTGTTTTATTATTAGTGTTATGATTGCTGCTGTTATTACATTCCCCAGAGAAATCAAATTTTTAAAAAGTTTATTTCACATCTTAATTCCTAAAACTAACTCGGCAGATTTACAACTTTCTCTGTGGTTTCAAATAATGACTTTCAAATAATGACTCATTAAAGATTCAAAATGATTCAACTTTTAGATTTGAGTATGGTATTTTCAAAAGGAAGGTCTTGAATACCCTTTCCAAGAGTTATTCTCCCTTTTCTGAGGTCAACTTAGAAATTTATACTTGTCTTCAAATTTGTCCATTTTCTTCATGCTGATCTATGAACTATCTTTACTGACTCATTCCTAACCCTTCTATTAGCTGACACTACGCATGAAACACTTTGTCCTCATTTTCTTGCTTATATTTTTATTTATCTAAGTTTGCATTTATATGTGTCTGATTTTTTCCATAGATTTGTGGTTTTTTTCAATTTGCAATTTGCATTGTCTTTTCTGGGTGTCTCCCATTATAATTGAAGGGTCACTAGTCCAGTAACTTTGTGTTTAATATTTCAGCTTAGTGTTTTAGTTCTGAGCAGTAGTGCAAATGCTTAGCCCTCTATGAAGTATTTTTAACGAAACAGTAGTGTTCATTCTATTCTTTTTCTGAACTGTTTACTCCTCTCCTCAGTTGTAATTCAAATTGGTGGGTGCTAGTGAAAGTATCAGAATTTTGACTGTGCAGTTTCTCCCCTCCCTCACTGCTCCACATGGTGATAGAGGAACACAAATGGCTTTCCAGGGAAAATATTCCCTTGCTTTCATTTTATTTTATTATTTTTTTTAAAGATTTATTTATTTATGCATACAAGCTGGGGTACAGGCCAGAAGCATGGGGTGGTAAGAGGGTTCGCCAGAGACAGAGTGGGGAGCAGCACAGGCAGATTGACCAAAATACACTGCTGAGGGGAGCAGTGGGCGAGGCAGGAGAGGTCTGCCGCGCCAAGTGGGAATCTCCCTGGCCGGGCGTCGAACTTGCGTCGCCGCTGCTGACAGCTCCTCAGTGCAGTGCTCAACCGCTGTGCCACCAGGGAGGCCCATTCCCCTTGCTTTTAGATTCACTTTGCCTCTCTTAGAGAGTTCTGCTGTACGTCTGTGTGTTAAACTTAATTCTTGGTTGGCTTTGTTCTGTTTTATGGGAGGGAAATTTTCTAGTCCAGTTTCCAATGACATTTTACATCTGAATGTTTCTTCTGGCTGATCTGCGGTGTCCTGTCCCGTAGGCCCTGATATTTCTCATGCTGTTCCTTACCTTCCTGGAATTGTGCATAACCATTGCTGTCTCAGCCATGTGGTGCAAAGCAAACAGCTGTAATTCAAGACAGGTGGGTTTGTTTGCAAGACTGAACTTTCCCTTAGTCCCTTGGGGGCTTGAGGTTGTCCCTGCAACTCTTACAATTAGGAAGAAATGTTGACATGATAATGATTTGTGGGGTTCCTAGAGTTAGAGATAGTTTGAAGGTTAGAGATGGAAGGAAAGCAGGAAAAGAATTCTGATGTGAACGTGGCAAAGGAACAGTATACTTCATGTATAACTGGATCATTTTTAAAATACAGGTTTCATTATTCTCTTGTGACTTGTCATTTTCTAGCTGTGCACCCAGAAAAATCACAAATTCTTTCTGGATTTAGGTATCTTACCTATAAAGTGCTAACACTTTTACTGCCTCTGTTCTTGGTTGTGAGGACTGTGTGTATAACACAGGGGCTAGCACAGTAATAGTGACTGAATACTCATTTCTGGCCTTGAACTTGATGATCATTGGAAAGGACTGAAGGGGTGGAATGTGAAGAGCTCATTCTTGAAGCTTGATGTTTTCTCTTCCAGGTAACTTCCTCGCCTCCCAATTCTGTGGAATAAGGAAAGCCTCCTGGTGAAGAACAAGGAAACTCAACTGCAAATCCCCAATGATTCAAAGCTGCAGCCACGAGCTCCAGAGGACAGGACCCTGTAACGCCAGTTAGGAGAAACTTGAACTAGTACTGACCGAGAAAAGTCCAGAATGATGGGTTTAGAGTCCCACTTAACAGGAAAGACTGAAACTGCATTTAGAATAGGTGGAAGTCTTGATGGGGTCTGGCACAATAGATTCCAAATGGACCTGTCATTTATTGCTTTTTTGTTGTTGTTGTTTGTTTTTGAGAAATGATTAGGAGGGTAGGGGAAAAGGAAATTAACATGTTTATCGTCCATTCTAAGAATAGAATGGCTACTGTCTACACTTTAGACATTATGACAGCTGTCTCGTAATCATCCCTCTTGAACATGTTCTTGGTCATAAGAGAACAAAATTATACTTGTAATTTTTCCCTCTGGAAAGTGTCACTTTGGAAGGTAGAAATGGCATAAGCAAGTAAAGAATACTGGGCGTGGGCAGTTGAGTAGCCCAGAGACTGTACCAGCAAATTAACTCCAACATCAGAAAGGTGCAAACACATCCTATGGCTTACTGGGATCCCCTCCGGGACCCCCTCCCTGATCAAGTGTGCGAGAGAACACAATAGCTACATAGACTCAAACTGGAAGAGACTCCACCCAGAGTCTACTGCTCCAGGGTAAACCAGCCTTTCAACCCACACTAAAGTCTAAGGAACCAGATTAAATTTAAACAATGGGTGTCAAGCATTTGCACCTCCACGCATAGTCTTTAGAAATGGGATGAGATTAAGCAGCCCCGCGCCCCGGTCCGGCCGGCTCGCTCGGCTCGCTCCGGTCCGGGGCCGCCCCCCACCCCGCCCCGCTCCCGCCTGCCGGGGTGTCTGAGGTGCCGCGCCGCCACCCCGGCAACCTGCGAACATGGCGCTGCTAGCGGCGCTGAGCGTGCGGGTAGCGGCCTGCAGGCTGCGCGCCTCCTTGACGCCCGCCGCGCTCTGCCGGCCGCGGCCCTGGGGGCTGCGAGCGGGCGCCGTCCGGACACTGCGCACCGGCTCTGCTCAACTCTCGGTGCGTAAATTCACAGACAAACATGAATGGATAACAACAGAAAATGGTATTGGAACAGTGGGAATCAGCAATTTTGCACAGGAAGCTTTGGGAGATGTTGTTTACTGTAGTCTGCCAGAAGTTGGGACAAAATTGAACAAACAAGATGAGTTTGGTGCTTTGGAAAGTGTGAAAGCTGCTAGTGAACTCTATTCTCCTCTGTCAGGAGAAGTAACTGAAATTAATGAAGCTCTTGCAGAAAATCCAGGACTTGTCAACAAATCTTGTTATGAAGATGGTTGGCTGATCAAGATGACACTAAGTAACCCCTCAGAACTAGATGAACTAATGAGTGAAGAAGCATATGAGAAATACATAAGATCTATTGAGGAGTGAAAATGGAATCCCCTAAATAAACTAGTATAAAACAAAAACAAAAACAAAAAAAAAAGAAATGGGATGAGATTAACCTCTCCTGACTGTACATAGTAGCAGCATATCTTTAGATCAAAACAACTCAGAACCAGAAGTCCCCAGTCAATAATTCCACCAGAGGAGGAAGAAGAAGGGAAGCAATATGGGGAGGGGACCAGTGGAATGTGGTAGAGGGTAATGGGTGTTTCAAATGTGGACTTGTTGTTGCAACATACATCTAAAGAGCTGTGAGCCCCCAAATTATATGCCAGTATTGTTAATTAAGGTTAAAAACTAAACCCCCTTTCCTTGCCCAGCAGGCAGGTTTGGGAGGCTGGAATAGATAAGGGAATTGATAAGGTTGCTATGGGAACCGGCCCTAAGCGGGACCTCCATGACCAGAGAGACCAGCCAAGCCCCAGGCATGCAGATGCTGGGCCAGGACACATTCTGTGTCAAAGGCCAGCGCCCGAGACCAGACATTCCCACAGATAACTGAGGCCCCAAGTTAGAAAGCCCACGAAAACAGAGGGTAAAAGAGAACTGTAACAGGGTGGCCCCAGGAAAAAGGGTGTGTCCCAGGTTCCCTGTCTCACCCAAGGTAGGGTGGAACTGAGCAGGATATAAGAAGCTGGAGAAGAGAGACAGGACACACACAGAAGAGACAGAACACAGACAGAAGACAGGAGGAGACGGAAGAAGGATGGAGGCCAGAAGAGGCCCAAGGAGCAGAGAGACGTGTGAAGAAGCTGCACTGGCCTGGACTGATTGAAAGAGATGTGGGTGAGAGACCTGAGGGGAAGTTAATGATGGCTGTGTTGATTTTGTTCTGTTCCTCTCAGAATTGTCTGACTGTTTCTGACCCTTTTGTATGGGTCCCTGCTGAAAGGTGTTTTGGTTCCTCCCAGAATTGTCTGGCTGTTTCTGACCCTTTTGGATGGGTCCCTGCCGAGAGGTATTTTGGTTCCTCCCAGAATTGTCTGGCTGTTTCTGACCCTTATGTGTGGGTCCCTGCCAAAAGCTGCTCTAGACTTGTGGCAGGCTTTCGAGACTTGCTTTGGGTCAATCCTGTTTGGGTGGACTTTTACCCACGAGGAGTTGGATAACACTGGGTGCTTGACTTAGAAAACACAGTTTGTCTTCTCTGTCTTTTCTAATTGCATTAAAGTTTCTTTCCACAAAAGGTCCTATATGTTTTGTATTGATGCGGCGGATGGCAGAACCCATTTAGAACAGGGCAGGTCTGGGGTTTTGGGGTGCCCCTCTCCCTGGCCTGTAACATTACTTCAATAAAAATAACACAATAAGCCACAGTTACTAAAAACAACAACAAAAGAATAATTCAATTTTGATGTTCCTATCTACATAGACTCAAAATTGTGTTTGTTGGAACAATTCTCCATGAGTAAAATCTATTGGCCTGCTTCTTGGTGTGAATCCTCATTCTTGAAGCTTTAATAGAGTCATTTAATTTTGCTTCCTCCAATTTATTTAAGCTGAAAGGGGCTCAGAGAGATTGTGAGCATATGGATAGTCTGTAGAAACCTTTTTCTCGGCATTTCTGAAGTCATGCGTCTCTCTTAGAGTTGGCGATCAGTGCCAGCCAGGGCTTCTAGAGTCACCAATCTTGTTCTAGAAACATATATTTTTATTTTCACCATTTTTGTAACAAATTTTCCAGAAACATTAGAAGCTTTGTGTCAAATTACTGAATCCAGAGTTGACTCTTGATTGCAGAAAGAGGAGAGAGAGAAAGGGAGGGAAAGACTGACTCCTTTGGGAGGACCAGACAATACCCTCTAAGAGATAATAACCTACAATTTATAACATGCAAATTTGTGCGTATCTACTTTAAGTAAATTGACTATCAGTTTGTGGAAATAGTTGTTCAGATTATGTTTGAAAGTAAATTTCTTTTGCATTTGGGAAAATTAATGTACTCTGTAATGAGGAGAAGAATCTTTTTTTGAAGTATTTGTTAGCATTTTGTCAAGTTTACATTTGATCATCATGTCAACTTATTTATTATTCTGCTTTGCACTGTAAAAATCCTCGAATGAAATGCAGAAAGCTGGTAAGAGCCAGAATATTTTAATGATTTTATTTTTATTGAGGTAGCACTGGCTGACAACACAATCTCTGCTTTTCCAAGGGGTGACCAGATGAGGAGTGGACGTGAGTGTGTGCTAAGGTCCTATCAGAAAGGGGAAGTCTGGGTGTGGGGAGGAACACGCTCTGCTATCTCTTCCTTTCAGACTGCAGCAAAGAGATCAAAACTCATCCTGTGCCCTCTCCAAAAAAAAAAAGTGTCATTTTGTCATGTTTCAGTATTTACTGTGGTGAAAGAAGCATGCCTTGGCCCAAAGTGTGGGCACAGAAGATAAGCGTCTCCGGGGTAGGAAGAAGATACTAGTGAAATTGGGGGTATAAGACAATTTGGAGGTCACAGATTTGCCTCGATCTTTAATTTTCATTTTGTACGGTTCTATTGAAAATTCTCACAAAATAGCATCTTGTGCTAATGTTGGTGGACAGGCTGAGGGGTACCCCAGGATCTCCCAAACCTGCACACAGGAACTGGTGACCCCAGCGTATGTGTTCTTAGAAATGTAGGGTCAGTCTCCCCAAAAGGGAGAGGTGAACTTTCTCAATATGCCCAGATTAGCAGATGGGTTCTGCCATCTGCCACATAAAGACAAAGTATACTCTTAGTGTGAAAGAACTCTAATAAGCTAGTGTGCATAGAGAGAGAAGAGGAGAAAGGATGACATCCCCTCTAAATGCCCAGCCAAACAGGGTTGGACCAAAGTAGAGCTACTGAGACCCAAAAACTTGACATAAATCTAAGGTCCCTTTTGTTGGGGAACCATAGGGAAGAGGCAACAGGGGCCAGGCAAGACTGGGCTGAAAGGGGAAAAAAAAGCAGCCCCATTTCAGGCTGACCCTGTCTGGCTGGGCATTTACCCACGAGGGGATGGGTAACTTTGTATGTTTCATCATAAACTATTATCCTTTCTCTTCTCCCCTCTCTATGCACAATCATTTTATTAAAGACCTTACACCCTGAGAATTTGCTTCATCTTCAAGCAGCAGTTGGCTGAATACCATAGAGCATGCAAGTTTGGGGGTTCTGAAGTACCCCTCAGCCTGTCTGCTAACATTCTTTAAGTAATTATAACAGACTCCCCAAAGGTCTCCAATGGCTTTTAGTTTCTCGTACCGAGGAGACAGTTATTTTAAGAGGGCTAATCTGGGCATATTGAGAAAGTCCACCTCTCCCTTTTGGGGAGACTGACCCTACATTTCTAAGAACACATACGTTGGGGTCACCAGTTCCTGATGGCACTGTGGGAAGATAGACCATGAATTCATGTTAGTTATGAAAATTATGGCAATATATCCTTTAATGTCCTCCACCCACACAAATATCTTAATTTGCTGGAGACTGAGGGAAGATTGTTATCCCATCCCAGGGAGAAAGGCCAGCTGATTGGAGGCATGGTGTGTGGCACCTTACAGCATGATGGAACATCACTCAAGGTCACGTCCACAATACTGGTACAAAAGAGTCCCGGATCTGTGACTCCCACGGTGTATTCATTTCTCTGGTCTAACAAGCTGTGTCACTAAAATGAGCACATTCGTTCACCTCTGACCCTAATTCAGGCACCCTGTCCAGTGCCCTGCTGCCTACAAAGACCCATAGGTGTTCCCCTGGTCCATCGGTCCTTGGCATCTTGGAAATCACAGACTTCGGGGCAGCAGAGTCCTCTGATGTCTTAGCCACAGCGGCGTCTGTTGTGTGAAGACCTTCTGAATTCCACAGGCCATCAGGAATGGTCCCCAGCAGTTACAATAGAACTCTGTCCGGTTTCTGAGACCACCTGCTGCAGGGAACCCTATCACCAGCCTCCAAAAGATGGGGCGAGAGCAAAGACGATGCATATTGTAACTAGAGACAGATCCAGAGTCAGAGGCTAAGACAGGCTGGGGCTTGCGAGTAGCACTTCAGTCGTGGGTGGTGTGTGAAGCGCCGTGTCCCTACTCAGAGGTGACAGGCTTTCCAAAGGCACAGCTGGAGAACATCTGGCCAGAAAGATCTCAACTGGGACCCACGTAGAGAAAGCTCTAGAAGAGAACATCTTTTTCTGTTCTGCAGTTATTTTTCGCCTTCTCAGTCTCCACCAAACAATCCTTTCTTTCAGTTCTGCAAACCTGGCTGTTCTCAGGGAGAAATCTTCTTGAGGAGCCTCAAATTTCCTTTTTCTGTCTAGTTTCTGTTCAGTAGCCAATTCAGTTTTGCTCTTCCTTATAACAACCACAGCAAAAACAAAACAAAATAAAATGAAAAAGCAAAAGACCCTGTTTATCTTAATCATTTTTGGAAAAATTATCTGGCAGGCAAATGTCTTATGTGTAAAGATATTTATCAACACTGTGGTGAGTCAGCCCATCTCACCCGCATCAGGAGGGCACTGTAAGAGGAACTGGGTGTTTATAAACAGCATTCTGCACACGGCCTAGGTCACTTAGTTGAAAAAATGGACACAGAAAATAAGAGCAGAGAAGATCTTGTTCTGCCAGACCCACAGTGGCCTTCCAGGTAGGTCCAGAACATTCTTTTTTCTATTTCTGGTCACTCAGTGCTGGGAATACAGTCACAGATGCCAATTTATGGACCTAGGCCTGGCTGCACGAATATAGCAAGGTGTTTGCTTTACTGGCCCATAGACCTTCTGGGTTAATGGGGAGGAAGGTTTTTAACTCAGCTTGTGAACTGGTGATAAGTTTTCTAACAAAAGAGACTCCATCTGGGCATGATGCTGGGGAGTTTATACTATCAACATAGACCCCTCGCCTCTTGTGTGTGATGTGTGTTAAGGTACAGACTTTACAAATGACTTTGGCTAAGATCAAGCTGACAGATCCTGCCCTGGTGTTAAGAGGGGAAATGTATAGACTGAGAGAGGCACATCATTGAATTTTTCTTTAATGCCAAAGATGAATACATGGGAAGACTTTACTTTTAAAGGCTTTAAGAGACATAAAACACAGAACTTTGAGAATGAATATTGGACTGAATATTATTGCAACACATTAAGAATATCCCAGGCCTTTAGAAGGGACAGTATTTCCAGTTAGCTTCCTCCGCTGGATGAAAACAGGAATAGAGAGGTTCAACCAGTCCTTGAAAGTCATTTCTTTGTGTGACTGAAATTGGGTGTGTCACTGACAAAATGTACTCAGATACACTTCCACCTTAAAAAGACTGATTGATGCATAAGGATATGTGTTTGTTTTTATTTTTATTTATCAGCATATATTGAGGGAAAAGAACTTTTAGTAAGCCTGGCCCTGGATTAAGAATAAATCTTGGCATGGTTTTGCTTCCATTTTGGTCCGTGTAATTACTGATTAGCGTGGTCTTGGTCATTATCTTGGACCCCTGAGTTTCAGAGTAACAGTGAAAATTTTACTCAATACAATGAAAATTTTAACTGCAGAATTGCTTTGAAAAAAACAAATCAAAACTGGCTGAATTTCTGTTTCAACTTCAGTGTGCCTGGAATTGAACTTGCAGACTCGTCTTTCCATGATAACCCCGCACAGGAGAAGGCTGCCCCTCCCCCACCACGTCAGACGTGGCTGACATTTTTGCAGAAGGAGCTGGAATTCCTGGGGGTAAGTGAGCTTCCTCCCACCTCAATTCTAGTAAAAACTGACTCTAGGAAACAGTATTTCCCTATTGTCCACACAGTTTCCCCACTTGGGTTTGCACGTAGTGAAAAACTGGGTCCTGTTGGATAGAGAAGCATTTCCCCATGAAGACTAGGATGGGATGGAAAATAGTGTGTGCCAACTGGTTAGTTGGTGGACTAATGCAGCATTTCACTGTGAAGGGCTTATAGTCTTTATCTTCATTTACTTAAATGGAAAGAAGAATTACAGCTGTCCACCATGACTATGTAAAACAAACAAACAAAAAACCATGAGAAATACAGACCATCCCTGCATGTGGCCATGTCTGTATCGATTCTTAGCGTGGCTAGAGGATACTGGGAAATATCACAGTTGGGGCCTGCCTAAGTTGCCATGGTGATTTTTCACATTGGGCTTCAATTAAGAGGAAATTGACACACTCTTGGGAGCAAGTCTTCTTATTACACAAAACGTATGTATTTTTCTACAGGTAACCCAAATTCTGATTGGCTTGGTATGCCTCTATTTTGGAACAATTATCTGCTCCGTGCTCAATATTTCAGAACTTAAGCAAGACTTTTTTTCTTCATTTAAAACAGGCTACCCATTCTGGGGAGCATTATTTGTGAGTATATACCTACAGTTGTCTCTGATCTAACATTGCACCTAACTTTTCTCTTACCCAGACTGTATCCAACCAATCCAATTGTTATTTATCTTCAAAATTTAAATTTATATTTAAATCATATATATGTAAAGTTTACAAAGCACTTAGGGTTAAATCCATGTCCACATATTTTTATAAGATGAGATACCTGAGATTAATAAAAATTAAATGAATTGCACAAAAGATATTTAGCTAATAAAGAGTAAATCTAAACTTTCAGAATTCAATTCCAGAAAAATTCCCTTAACACTACTCATTAATAAATTTATCCTGGTGAAGGGAGGGAGAAGTGATTGCTGAGGAGAGGAGAACAGGATCAAAAGGTGTTTGTGAACCTCTACTATGCCCTAGAAACTCCTTTAGGTGCTTTCTCATCAAACGCTTTTAATCGTTATACTTTTCAGAAACTAAATGAGATCAGAGACATAACACTTTATTTGTGTATACTGGACATACAATAAAATTCACACATTTAAGGTGTGCAGATTGATAAATTTTGACATGTATACACTTTTCACAAACTAAATGAGATCACAGACATAACACTTTATTCATGTGTAATTGACGTACAATAAAATTCACACATTGAAGGTGCGCACATTGATATATTTTGATGTATATATACACTTACGAAAACATGACCAATTCCATATCAAGAGTATATCCATCATCTTCAAAAGTTTCCTTGTGCCTCTTGGTAATCCCTCCCTCTCTTTACTCCCTCTCTCTCACCTGGAAACAATCACTCATATGTTTTTCCTCTCTCTATGGACTAGTTTGTATTTTCTTGAGTTTTTCTTAAATGGAGTTGTCCCACATGTTCTCTCTATCATCTAGCTTCCTTCACTCAGCAGTTACTTTCAATCAACCCATGTTGATTTTTATATCAACACTTCACTCTCAAGGATATATTTTAACTCTAAACATATCACATTGTCTTGGAATCTGCTAAATTCATAGGACTCATGTGTTCAGGGTCCTTCTGGAACTGCTGCCACTTTTCATCTGCGGCTTCTCTCTCCCGTCTTTTCATTCCACTTAGCTTTGGAGATGTCTCTCAACCATCACATAACCCGAATCTTTGAAGTTATCTTGAATTGGTGCTACTGATTGACATTTTCAGTAAATCGCCACAACATTTCCATGATTAGTCTTTGTCCATCTGACACCTGCAGCTCTCTGAGATACACCTGCCACAGACACTTGTCTTGCTCAGAGGACTCTAACGCAGAGACGGTCATAGAGATAGTTATAGCAGGATGAGAATGACGTCACAACAGGGCCAGGCACCGGGTCCTTGTTACCCCCCAAAATGACCCAGGGACAGTCAAGGTCCACATCACCTGGGCGGCTTGGGCAGAAATGAAGGCTCCGAGCCTCACCCCAGACCCTGCTGAGTAAGAATCTGCATTTTAACAAGATCCTCACATGACTTGTAAGCACTTTTAATTTCGAGAAGGACTCTGTAGGAAATAAGAGTATGGAGATAGTGAGCTCCTGGGGACATGAATGGGGTCTCTGTAGAGTTCCCACAACTTTACCTGACATTTGGAGGATGTCAAAGGGACAGAGAGGAGCAGACTCACTGTGCTTTTCCCTCCTTCCTTTTGGGCAGTTTGCTATTTCTGGAAGCTTGTCAATTGTGTCTGAAAAGAAACATGAAACATATCTGGTGAGTTGCAATTCTGTCATTGTCCATCCTTGAGAAGGTAAGAAAATTTTAATTTTAGGAGTCTCGCGGCAGATGTTATTATCTCCTGTATTATGACTGAATGACTTTTTGTTCCAGTCTCTTTTGTGTTGGGTATAATCATTGAAAATGGAATCATTAAAATGTCAATGGTATAATTTTAAAAACGAGTTTAATAAATATCCCCATAGCATAGTCGCCCCTGTAGGTATAGTTACATGATCAAATAAACGATTTGTTTCCAATTAAGGACTCTATCTGAAACTTCGAAAAAAAGTTGTAGATGCTTACTGAGCAATGATTATGTAGTCAAGATTTCCCATCTGTATTTTGAATCAATGCAGGCTTTTCTGGAGGCATCCAGTCCTCCAGATGGTTTTTTGAATGCCCTGGCCAGTGTAGGTCCAGGTCTAAATGGTTTATTTTTCCAATTGTTATTTATTGATGTACCACCATTTACATCCTTGTTAGTGTTTTGACACTATAAGATGTCCCCCCTCAGCTGTAGTCACCATTGCTTTCCCACCACCAAAACACCCACAGTCCTCCACCTTAGTCTGCTGTGCTTCTGTGCCTTCTCTTCCCCCTCTTTACTCCCATTCACACCCTTCCCTTCTCTCACCCCCTCTGGATGCTTCAGCTCTATGGTCAACTTTCAAGGGTTGATTTGGATGTTTGTCTTTGCCTGACCCTTTGTTTGGTTTCCCTCTATTCCACATATAAGTGAAACCAACCAGTATTTAGCTTTCTCTTTCTGGCTTATTTCCCTTAGCATAATTCCTTCCAGCTCCATCCATATTGCTGCAAATGGCATGAGTTTATCTTTTTGATGACTGGGTAGTATTCCATGGTGCATATATAAAACTTGAGGGGAGAAATAAAATAATGTCCAAAAATAAACAATGACGTGAGAAAATAAATGCATCAATTGAAAAAATTAAAATGAACACAGACATTTAAAAAAAGAGAGGTACTTCTCAAAGATGTGGTATAAATGTTGCTTTTACTGGCAGTTGCGAGGAAGCCTGGGAGCAAATACCATCAGCAGCTTAGCTGCCGGAGCAGGAATCATCATCCTGATCATCAACCTGAAGCGGAGCTCTGCTTATATCCACAAATGCGAAGGCGTTCAGTCAGAATACACCTGCTTCTTGGCTTCTTTTTCCACTGTATGTATTTCTTGGCAGGAAGCCAAGATTCTAGATCCTTGCCAAAGTAAGGAGCCTTCTTTTCCTTTCCCATGAACACAGTCGTTTTTTTGCCACCTCTCTATATAATGTAGGTTCATGTGCAGAGATGCTGTCTGCCCCCTCCCCCGCACCCCCACCAGCTAAATTTGGCAAGGTCATCTGCCTTGAGTCACCGTCACACACACCGTCACTGGTTGTCCTGTGTGTGTAACTTTATAAAGACTAATTACATGGTGTGGGGGGGGGTGATAGGAACAGGGGCCTCTCTAAGAGAATGCACTTTGGGGATATCTACTCTGTGAGGTTACTTGCCTTTTTATTGTCATTGGTTGCTGTTCTACAGGAGATTGTGGCCATAATCCTGTTTCTCACCATTCTGGGGTTTTGCAGTGCTGTGTTACTCATAATCTACGGAGTTGGAGAACTACTCGAAAGGAATAAGGTAGGTAGAAGTTTGGTGCTAAACCCTGAACTATGAGCTAAAGAGTTTGCGCTTTATCACTTCAAAATATGACCTAGATTTCTCCTGGAATATTTCTTCCAGAAAAGTATTTATCCAAGTTTAAGGATTTTGGTTTCCAAATATATATATATTTAAGATTTATTTATTTATGCATACAAGAGCTGGGGTATAGGCTAGAGGTGTGGGAGTTGTGGGAGGATTCACCAGAGACAGAGTGGGGAGCAGAACAGGCAGATCGACCAAAACACACTGCTGAGGGGAGCAGCAGGCGAGGCAGGAGAGGTCAGCTCCCTGGCTGGGGATCGAACTCATGCTGCGGTGGCTGCCGATAGCTTCATAATGCTGAGACTTAACCTGTTGTGTCACCAGCGAGGCCCCAAATCTCATATTTTAAATGACATTTTCTATTCAGAAGTAGCACAAGTTTTGTAGTGTAGCCTTGTGATTGAGGGTTAGGAAAATGGGATCTTTGTAATTTTAGAAAATGCAAATGCTTCAAAGTTTGTTGCACAGGAGAGTTGAATATGCAGGTAGCACGCGATAGAAACACCCAAGTTTGGTGCTTATTTTCTGCCCCAGAATCTCTCCCTATATTGTGTTTGTTCCCTTTTTTTTTCCTTGACTTTCACTTCACCCTTGCTCTGAAACCTCAATTTCCTTTCCTCTAATTCATGACCACCAGATGTATTTCCACTTTCCTTACCCATTCATTACGCATTTGAGGTACGAAAAAGAATTACTAATAACTTAAATGCACATGCACTTGACTCTTAGAGATAAAACACACTCCCTCCATCTGCCCAGTCAAGTCTGGTTGCCTTTTTTGATCACTTTCCTCCAAAGATAAAGACATAGCACAGTCTCTCCAACTTGTCACTGATGGACATACTTTCTTTTAGGCCACTAGACACAAATCTGGCTTGGTTTGTTGGAGATGGTGGAAGTAATCGCATGTAATGGGAGAGCGTGTGAGATTCAGAAAGACAAAAGGAGATGAGATTGAAAAAATTCTAGTGGTAGAAAATTTGCGTGATTGATATTAAATGTTTTTCCCTCTTCAGATTCCAGAAGATCGTCTTTATGAAGAATTAAACATCTACTCACCAATTTACAGCGAGTTGGAAGACAGAGGGGATAAACTCTCCCCTACTGAGTCTTAAGAATGATGTGCCTAAAATATTTTCATTCACAGCAAAAGGTCCAGGAAACCAAGATTTTGTTTAAGAAGCTACTGGAAATTTTCCTTTTCTTTCTACAATCTGCCATTTTCACATTATGATTTTTTTCTACTCCAGACAATATACTGTTTTTGTTGTTTCTGTTCACCTAAGCCTCCTCCCTGCCAACATTTGTAGATATGATAGAGTCTTATTTTTCCTATTTTCTATTGCTATCTTCTGGGAAGTTAGCATGCATTAAGTGTCCATTTACTGTGTGCTTATAACTGAGCAAATAAGAAAAAACAAAGAAAGGCTGCTGGAAGGTTGAGTCAAACTTAGATAGTTTGATATTATTTATTCCTTTGCCCTTTCTCTTAGAAGTTCACCAGAGCCAGAGATGTGTATGATGTCTACACTATAGCTATTGAGGGCAAAGCCCATTCTATAAACATGTGCCGAGAACTGATTAAGCATTTGAAGTTACCCACACGTGTCTCCTTCACTCTTTGGGGGCCAGTATTTCACATGTTGCATATATATTGTATATAAAATGCCCAACTCTCAGCCATTCATAAAATGCATCTTCCCCAAAATCATATATTTCAGGGTGAGGAGGCAAAGAGAACAAACATATAGACCCATAGTTAAGGCAGATATTAACAGGCAATGACTTTAAAGAGCTCTGATTTCTATGTAAAAAAAAAAATATAGAAAATATGGAGAAATTTATTTTAGATAATTAGAATCAATTAAGAAATCAAGCAGGATAACACCAGTAAAGAAATTACCAAATGATTTTAATATCCTATTAATGCACAGATGACAGAATGACAGAATGGGAAAACTGGTCAACAGGAATTATCCTATTGACAAAAAAAGTAAGCACAAAGAGAAAATCTTAAAATGGAAAAAAACAGGAATAAGTACAAAAGATACCTAGGCCACAAGGAGAAGTTAAAAAATTTATAATATCTAATTAATAAAGGAATTCCAAAGTCTCCTGTGGACCTTCTACTGTTGCTACTTAAATTGATGGATTTTAATATTTTGGAAGAAATCTCTTTTTCAAATGTGTATATTTATGTGATTTATTTGTTTAATTTTAAAGCTTTTGGAACAGTTGAAATTCACTGACTCTTGGGGGTTGCATTGTATTTCATTGCCTTGTGATGAAAGAACATAAGATGTATGATTTCAAAGATTGAAAATTTATTGGAACTAGTTTGAAGACAAGAAAGTCTGCTTTGGTGAATGATACATAGGCCTTTTTTCTTCTTTTTAAAAATATTTCTTTATGCATACAAGAGCTGGGGTGCAGACCCGAAGTGCTGATGGGGTAGGGGCTGGTGAGAGGATTCACCAGAGACAGAGTGGGGAGCTGAACAGGCAAATCTACTGAAATACACTGCTGAGGGGAGCAGCACGAAAGACAGGAGAGGTCTGCTGCACCATGTGGGTCAGTTCCCTGGCTGGGGGTCGAACTTATGCTGCAGTGGCTGCTGGTAGATTCATAGTGCTGAGACTTAACCCCTGCGCCACCAGGGAGGCCCAATACATATGCTTTTTAAAAATGTCCTCTGCAAGATTTTTGCAGAGTTCTAAAGTTGCTTGTGCTGTGCAAATAATTTGCATGTTGATTACCGAGAATTTTTAAAATTATCAGCTGTAATTGTGGGTATTTCTGTTACTTTTAATACACATTTTGAAGCTCTAGCTTAAGAATACATATTAATGATTGTTATAAATTCTTTACTGGCACTTTATGACATAAAATATTTATGATGACTAATACTCCTTAAGTGAAGTCTGATTTTTCTGATCTTGCGTGCATTCTCTTTTATGCTTAGTAATTTTTTATTAGTGTTAATGGAAGGTAATTCTTTTTAGTCTTTTATTTACAACATCTTTTATTTCATAATTAAAAGGAGAGTCCAAGACTCTTGTAAACAGTTTAAAAATTTTAATAAGACTATCTTGAAATATTATTAAACCATTCATTTATTAATATAATGTCAAAATATAAAACTGAATTCCCTTTCCTCACAAACTTTTAGCTTTTTTCTTGTATTTTCCTTACCCACATTTTATAAACTTTACTGTCAGGTACATTTCTTAGTCAATTGACTTTTTAAATAACTGAGTGAGATATAGCTAATATGTAATAAAAATAAGTTTAAAATTTTATCATTTTTATGATCTTTTTCAACTTGTAAATAAATGTTTATAGCATCATTATTTCTAATAGCCACAGGGGAAAACAACCCAAATGTCCATCAACTGATGAATGGATAAAAAAAATTGGGATGGAACTGGAGGGGTTGATGCTAAGTGAAGTAATTCAGAAGGACAAAGACAATTTATTGGATGGTATCACTTAATATGCAGGATATAGAGAAACCAAAATAAGGTGAATAAAGCAAATTTAAAAACTAACCCTTGAGGGCCTTCCTGGTGGCACAAGGTGAGGGGGGGGGGGGAGTCTCACATGGCGCAGCAGACCTCTCCTGTCTCCCCGCTGCTCCCCTCAGCAGTGTATTTCAGTCAATCTGCCTGTTCTGCTCTCCACTGTGTCTCTGGTGAACCCTCTTGCCTCCCCACGCCTCTGGCCTGTACCCCAGCTTGTATGCATAAATAAATAAATCTTTTTTAAAAAACCCAAAAACTAACCCTTGAAAGCTGCCCATAGGACCGAGGTGCCCAAAGGTGGGGGAGAGGGGTGAGGACAGGGTGGGGAGAGAGCACAGTGGACTATGGTGGTGGACATAGGTGCTTTGGGGGCGTGTATGGTATGGTGACTGCTCCTGGGTGGGTGGACGGGGAGACCCTTGACTTACAGAATACTGGCAAGAGTACTTTTATCAACATTTTTAATGTGTGAGCATCTATATTCACCATCCCACCATCGATGCTGTAAATAAATGCTCCACTCACAAAGTCCCCTTGTGCTCTTTTATTGTTTTTCTCTCTCATCCCAAGAGAACCACTGTTCTGTGTTTTCATATCTATTCATTTGCATTTTCTGGAATTTATATAAATTGAATTGTAAAGTATGTGCTTAAGGGCACAAAATGGAGTAGAAAAGGACACAATGGACCACGGAGATGGGTCACGGGGGAATTGGTGGTGGGTTACCCAAGGGGAATATAAAATGTAAAAGATATAAATAACAATAAATATATATATATATTTAAAAAAATATGACATTGTATTAAGTAGAAAATCAAACTTCACAGGATCATTTTATCTCCATTAAATTCTACTCTGAATATTGTAGCAGGTGATATTTAGTTTTATTATTGCTAATTTCAAATATAATAAATATTCATCTAAAAAACAAACAAACAAAAAACCCAAAATAAATGTTGACTTTCACGCAGCAAGCTTATTTTGATGGTTTTCCATGTTTTTCTTGTGCAGGGTAGGATTCCATGGTCTGAATGTACTTGTATTTATTAATGGGCTTTTGGAGTGTATCCAGTTTTGGATGACGACAAATGAAGCTATGATGAACGTTCCATACAAGTGCTTCTATGGACACAAGCTTTAATTTCTCCTAGGTAAGTAGTAGTGGAAAGACTGAGCCATATGCAAGATGTTTAACATTTAATAAACTGCCAAATGGTTTCCAGAGTTATAGCACCATCTTACATTCCCCCCAGCAGTGTGGGAAATGTCCAGTTTCCTCATGCCAACACCAGACTTGGTATGAATATATAAACTCTAAATTCCTAGCCTACTCAAAGTGATGAGTGATTTATTTTTCTGATGTTAGCAAAATGTTCATTTGTGGAACTTAAAATTTATTTCTGGCTGTTGTTTGGCACTTGGTGTAAGTCAAAATCACTTGTCCCCATGTCACTAAGGTTTTGGTATGAAGTCTTCATATTCTACTAAAGGAAAGAAAACCCCATGTGAGAACAATCAAGATCTAAGGAAGTTTCTGTCATTATCCTTAACTTCTTAGTAGAAATTGATAACCATCCTTTGAAAGTACTGGCTTGTTCATTACAGCCGCCCTCAGGTGGGCTGGGTGAGGTGACTGACCATACAGAACTGAAGGCAACTGTCACATCACTCTCCACATCAGATCAGATGCTTAGCGGAATGGTTTAGAGAACAGAGGGGGCACTTGGCTCCCATTGGGTAAGGCTCTAGAACAACGCACAAGTAGGAAGAGCTCATTCCCTAGTCTCACCTTCTAGAAGGAGGTCTGTGCTGGACTACTGGTGCCTAATATGTAGAAAATTGGGTCAAGAATATCTACTCTAGGCTGAGGTGAGAATAAACTTGGGGGTGAGTGAGTCTGCTTCTGACTGGGCTTTCAAAGGGCAGGTTCTCATCTATGTGGGAGGTAAATGTCTGGCAAGGGAATGTGGAGATCAATGTCCCGGCTGGAAAATGGTGCCTCCTCGATATCTGTTTCAAAGGGAATCTCAGCCAGAGAAATGTAGGCAGTGAAACAGGAAGAAGTGACAGACTAAAAGAATACTAGTCAGCTACAAAAACTGAAATCTTATCATTTGTGACAACATGGATAGAACTGGAGCAGACTCTGTGAAGCAAAATAAGTCAGAAGGAGAAAGGCAAATGCCAGATAATTTCACCATGTAGAATCTTAAGAAACAAAGCAAAGGGACAAACAAAACCGAAATCTGACTGCAGAACTGAGGCTGCCAGAAGGAAATGTTGGGGCGTGGGGAACAAAGGGGGCAAGGGTTCCAATGGACTGAGGTGCAGGATTATGGGTACTATGGTGGTGGGTGTAGAGGATTAATGGTACTATGGGGTGGGTGTGGAGGATTATGGGTACTATGGTGGTGGGTGTGGAGGATTATGGGTACTATGGGGTGGGTGTGGAGGATTATGGGTACTATGGTGGTGGGTGTGGAGGATTATGGGTACAATGGTGGTGGGTGTGGAGGATTATGGGTACTATGGTGGTGGGTGTGGAGGATTATGGGTACAATGGTGGTGGGTGTAGAGGCTTATGGGTACTTTGGTGGTGGGTGTAGAGGCTTATGGGTATTATGGGATGGGTGTGGAGGATTATGGGTACTTTGGTGGTGGATGTGGTAACACATTTGAAGAGGTGTAAAATAAATGTAGTTTTGTAAACCAATGTTACCACACTAAAAACAATTTAATATATATGAAAATGTATCAAATAGAGTCCTCCTTCTATAGTAAATGGCTCTTCATTCATGTAGAGAAGGCAACTTCAACATACCATGGATTCACCCTTTGACCTTATTTGAGAGGGAATTATGGGATTTGATCATCGAAGGAATCTTTTCTGACCCATCCTTCACTTCCCCTCTTGTGATATAGTATCACTTTTTCTTGAGCATAAGATCATAAGCTAACATGTTTTGATATTGATCCATATTTATGGGTGTTAAACACAAAATTACCAGGGGCCCAGTGTAAACCAAGGGAACACACTTAGGTTTTGTCTTAGCTTAGACCAGACCCTCATCACTGAGCAGATGGTGATCTAAGCTTCCTCAGTGTTTTGTTTTCTAGATAGAGGTGGCAAAATTATTGTTTAAGTCAATTTTTAGTTATCACTGTTCATGCAAAAATGACCAATTTTTTTCTTTAAGAGCACAGAATAAGACAAAAATTGGGAAATCTAGATGAAATGTAATTTTAGGGGACTTGTCTGCATGTATTAATGAGTAAAATTTATGAATGAAATACTAGTGCCTTCTATGAAAGAAACACCACAGCAAATCAATTGCCTCCTCTTGGCAAGTAAGTATTACAAGAAAAGGTGATCTCTATTTCACCATTATCCACTGAACCACCATGTCTCTAGTCTTCTGGGAAATATCTGACTATTTGCCCAGCCTAGTTGTGTGCTTTTGTGAAAATCAGTATCTGGTGAAGTAAGAGACCCCTTCCTCCCTACTCCAGCCCCACTGAACATGTATATTCAATCACAAGAAAACAAATAAAATTTTAATGTTCATTACATAAAAGCTTACATTTAAAAGAACTCAAACTTTGCTTTCTTGGATTGGGTTTCTCTGTTGTTTTTCATATAAGACCAAATTTCTGATGAATATTTTTCCTTTTTTTCTTAAGTCAAGAGTCCTTCATATATACTGTTATCCGCTGCTTTCTGAGACACACTTGATATCGTATGATAAATGTGAGGCAGGAAAATGACACTCTAGAAGAAACAGAGTAAATTAGTTCTTCAAATTGGCTCACTCAAGTTCAGTATATACATTTATCTTGATGTCATTCCTGCTCAACGTTATTCATAGAACTCTTAACGCTTCCAAGATGATCAAAACATGCCATTAAATTCTTTAAATCACCACTACTCCTCAGTCTTGTATTCATTCTACTATCTACAATAAAATTTTGGATCAATCTTTAATTCCATTCACTGACACCATGAGTTTATGGTGGTGTACGGTGGTGTCTTAGGGAATTTGATTTAACAGTTGTTTTTATATTTTTTAAGGAGAAAAATAATGTTGGAAGGGAAAATCAAAACTCAGACATTTACTGAAACTGGGCATGTGTGCAAATGCCTTTTACCAAGTTAAATCTGCTTTTTGTCGTTGCTGTTGTTTGTTTGTTTCTTCATAGAAGAACTGGGTGAAGCCAGAGGTGTGGGTGGTGAGAGGATACACCAGAGACAGAATGGGGAGCAGAACAGTTGGATTTACTGAAATATACTGCTGAGGGGAGCAGCGGGTGAGACAGGAAAGGTCTGCTGCGTCATATGTGGGTCAGCTCCCTGGCTGGGGATTGGGTTCAGGCTGTTGTGTTTATAGTGCTGAGACTTAAGCCCTAAGCCCCCAGGGAGGCCCAAGTTAAGCCAGTTGAAGAAGCTAGGGGCTGTGACAGAGGCGTGCTGTCCTGAAACAGAGGCACGGCCACAGGCTCAAATTCAACACATGATGCTTACTTAACTTCCTAGGTTTCTACATTTACATTATGGTAAGATTGAACTATTGACTCCAAGACTCAACTATTTTCCCATCCAGTGAGTCCTCAGCTGACCAGCTTTTCAGCTGACTTCTGCTCTCCTCATCTGTCTTCCCATAAGCCTGCCTTCTAGGTGTGTGATGACCCATGACTGACTGTCCTTTCTGCCTCTCTTGCTGACATAGCTGAACACAGCTCAGGGATGAAGGAGCACACACTCACCCCAGAGAAATCAGAGCGATTCTGTTTCCACCAAATCCCAGCAGCAAGCACAGCCAGGAGGAACTCCAGCACAGTGCAAATCAGGATCACTGACAGAACTCCCTGAAATGCAGAAATTCGAGGTTAGTGATGCCTGAGTTAGCCTAAGCCTTCAGGGGGGTGACTGTAGAGATGAAGGCCACTTCAGCCATCAGAGAGTGAAATAAAGACACTGTCAGGAAGGGGACAGTGTTCTTTCCAAGCCTAGCGAGTCACTCAATTCAATTTCTTTGCTCATTCATTTCCTTGAGAGGAAGAGGATAAATTAGCAATAAGGAAATCAACTAACTTACTTTATGCAAGTGTTTCCTGCCTCTCTGACACTTGGCTAAATCTGATTACATTGTTGATTCAGGGAGGGGTAGGATGGTATAATAACAGCCCTGACAGAGAAAGAACAACTTCCATTCCAGCCTCACCACTGTTGCTTAGCAACTGTGGGACTCGTCTGGTCTCACTTCTCTAGCTTCTGTTTCCTCATTTATTGAGTATGCATAATAACATTTCCTTTTCAGAGATTTGTGTGTATCAATCAAGTTTTGACTGTGCAAGTTCTCTTAGAAATTCAGTCTTTGTTTTTAATATATTTTTATTGTTATTTATGTTTTTTACATTTTGTATTCCCCTTGGGTAACCCGCCACCAATTCACACGTGATGCATCTCCGTAGTCCCTTGTGTCCTTTTCTACTCCATTTTTGTGCTCTTATCCTCCCCTCAGTCTTGAGGTTGCTAGAGGGTAAGCTTGGGAACAAATGGGGGGAGGGGCCAATGTCTATAATAAAGGGAAATGGGTGCTCTGGTGGTGGGATGGGGTGGTGACATGCATTGAGGAGGTGTGAGCCTCTTTCCCTGACTCATATACAGGGCTTTATACCAACGCTACCTCAATAAAAAGTAAATACATTTATGAATTAATTTTATAGCAATAAATTTACATATAAATACTTTAATCTATTTTTTAATAATAAAAATTTCATAGTAATAAAATCTTATAAAAAGATTTCATGGAAAGATTAAGACTACAAAGCCTTTCTTGATCACTAGTTTTTTGGCTAGATAAATTCATATTTTATACCTCTAACAATAGTCAATAATCAAATAATAATCAAATATATTTGATTATTAAAAAACTCTTTCCACCTTAAGGTCTAGTTTTTCACGATCAGCCTTAGTTGATATTTCCTCTTCCATGCCACCCCGTAGCTTGCCCCTTTATCTCAGTTGTGTTCTGCCCTCTAGTTGACACAATTCTGGTCTTCTCCCAGATGTTCAAGCCAGAAAGAATTAGGTTTTCAAAAGGAGGGATAAGGAAAAGTCAGAGCTTCCAGAAACCTGGTAAGATTGGGACATCCATGTATAAACACTTACAGCCAGCACCGTTTGGGCCTCCAGGCAGTTCGTGCTGTCACTGTAGTAGGAAGAACTTGTGGTATCTGGATGGGTTCTGTCCAAATCACACTGCCTTAAGGTAGGACCCAAGGCAGCCAGGTTGACAGAGAGAAGAACAAAACCCACGAGAGCAGAGAGCGAGCTCAGAAGGTTTGCAACCAGGCAGCACTTAACCTGGAAGAAAACGGAGTTGTGGTCACTCTAAACGGCAGCAGAAACCTCTTGGCCAGCATGTCGCAAATATCATTTTCTTTTTCTTTCTTTTTTTTTTTGTTTATGCATACAAGCTGGGGTACAGACCAGAGGCGTGGGGCGGTGAGAGGGTTCACCAGAGACAGAGCGGGGAGCAGAACAGGCAGATTGATGGAAACACACTGCTGAGGGGAGCAGCAGGCGAGGCAGGAGAGGTCTGCTGTGTCATGTGGGAATCTCCCCTGGGCTGGGCCTCGAACTTGTGCTGCCAGGGCCATAGCTGCCGACAGCTTCACAGTGCTGCTTAACCTGTTGCGCCACAAGGGAGGCGCCAAAAATCATTGTCTTATTTGTATCCTTCAGGTCTAAGAGAGACAGACCTAGATCTCTATGGCCCCCAGCACCTCGCAACATCTCTGGAGCTAGTAGGTGAATCTTGGTTGAGTGATTGAATAGAAGAAGCACTTCCCTCTAGAGCGAGAATATAGCTCTCCTAAACTCTTCACTCTGGACTGAGAGCGGGGGTCTCCCCCAAGCCGTGCCTACCACATCCCCCTCAGGGATGTGGTACACCAAAGCCAGGTGTTGTCTTTTTCTAACTCACTCAGAAACTTCTCACGGAAGCATCAGCTCCACAGAGGTGCAGGTGAAGCAAATCCTTCCTCCTTATCTGGGTTTTCCCTTAGAAGCTCACACATGCGTCTAAAGATGAGGGTGGGTCGGAGTTCCCAGACCCGTGTGGCCCCGGAATCTGGACCAGCGTCGGATGGTGGGTTGTATCCAGGACCAGGTATGGATGAGGTCGGCTAGTTCTAGACTTAGGCCCAAGGAGGGAGTCGTGGAAGGAAGGGGTCCGGACCAGAAGCCAGGGAACTATGGCTTGGCGTTGCCTATGGCTCTCTTTGCTTTCTCAGCTACTTAGCTTTTCAACTTCCTTTCCCACTCTGGGTCTCATTTCTATGTGTATGAAATGAGGAGAATCCATAAAATGATCTCAGAAATGGCTTCTTTTTGATTCCAGTGCACTGTAGGGGGAATTGAGCTAAGAACATTCCAGAAGCTGTTGTTACAGTTAAGTGCAGTCCAGGGCACATCCAACAGCCAAAATCAGAATGGCATTTCATCTCATCTGGACTGCTCTTTTAGGGACTGAGCAGTGAGAGCTTTGGGAAGCTTTTTCTTCCAAACTCCAATTTTCCAAAATAATGACTTAGAACACATGTTCATAGGCCTCCTGATAGCCAGCAACTGTCATGATGCCTAAGTATGGCTTCTTGGGAGTAACTGAGGTTTGCTATGGAAAAACCCTCTTCAGTCTCAATAAGGGCTGGTCCAACATGTGGCTATAGTAGAAGTCGCCATGGGGTAGGTGACTCTGGCGAGCCACTTCTACCCTGAGACCCCGCCCTGCAGGTTTGAGCTTGATGCTCAAGGATTATTCTTCTCTAGCATAACGGCACCCTAGGCGTCCCTTGGAAAACCTAGAAACATTATCTTGTACCGTCCCATTCAATACTCAAATCCAACAAAGTGTTAACTTTGAGATCAGATAGGTAAAAAGTGAGTGGTTAGTTGTCACTAACCACATGGGTTACTCATATTTAAAGTAAATTTAAATTAAAAAAAATTCAATTCCTCAGTGGCAGTAACCACATTTCAAGTTATCAATAGCCACACATGCCACCCTATTGGACAGCATAGTCACTGTATTTCCACCATCACAGAAAGTTGTAGTGGACAGCACTGATCCAGTAGTTTGGGGGCAAGGTGAAGGCAGAAACAATCACCTCTAAATTCTGATGAATTGGTGTTGTCCTGGGCATTCTGTCTAACGTCTTGTTGCCTTTGGCAGATATTTGTGGCCAAGTTTCCAAATTGTGTCTCTGAGCGTTATATGATATTCTCACACACAAACCCTAAGGTCAAACTACTTGAGGGATATAAGCACCAGTGAATTTAGTGAAACTTCACAGGTCAGAAAAGCTTCTCTGTGGAACCCAGCTATTCTCTCCCTGCCACTTGCAATTCTGATTTTCCCTGGAAAGAGTTAAAGGCAAGTCAAATTGTTTTCTTCACCAATACAAATGGCTAATGACACTTTTTAGGAGACAGGAATTCGTACTCAAATCCAACAAAGTGTTAGCTTTGAGGTCAGATAGGTAAAAAGTGAGAGATCATTCCTCACATAAGCCACATTTTAACTGGGCTTCTCAAGGATTTCGACAGATGGGCTTAAACAGTGAATCCACAGAAAATAGACCTCTTTATAACCCTACAGGTTTTCATCATTGAAGACCAAAATTTGGGGGCTGCTCACCACCCAAAGGATATAAAGAGATGGACTTTTTCGAGAGTAGACACCTCGATACTGGTTGAAGCCATAATACAATATCCTGAGTGCAGTGTGATTTAGGGTACAGTGCTCAGAGAGATGTGTGCTGGTGAGAAAGATGGGTGAGCCAGGCCCAACTCCCAACTCTGCTAAACTCTCTCAAACTTAGTTTTCAACTCTGCAAAGTGGAGAGATTGACTTTGAAGCCTTCTCCCTATGTGTCATTTTAATCCATTACTTTATGGGATGTTTCTCATACTCACCAAGGATTTTGTTGATTTTTTCTCTGTGATGATTGATAAAGATCCAGAGATGATGAACTACTCAGAAAAGAGAGAGAATGGTCAGGCCGGGTGCTATGTACAGATGTAGCTACCATGCTGTTAGTATGGTGTTGGTGGAGAACTCCATGGGGAAAGCCAGCCAATGGCCAGTAACACAAGACCCAACTAAAATAGTTAAGTCCCCTTTGCCCCAACAGAATTCAAAAAAGCATTAAAAAAGGCAAGATATGAGTAAGATCTATTCCAAAAGACAAATGAGAGCCTTAAATGCCAGGAAAGAAGGATTTTTTTTTTAATTACAGAAGAAACTGTTGGGGTCAGATTTTATCCAGAGAAGAGCCTAAAGGCAATGGAATAAAAAAGAGAAAAGCATGGCAGAAGTTAACAGATATAGGAGGACAGAGACATCCAATTCAAGTTGGTGGCTCCCAGGTCAGAGTAGAATGATAATCGAGAACAGAGAAAGGGGTTGCATTAAGTGACTTAAGCCAGAGGAAAAAGATAAATACCAGATGGCGTCACTTATAGGTGGAATAGAGAGAAACCAAACAAAGTGTCAGACAATGACATTAAAACCAACCCTTGCAAGGTGACTTAGTTCTGAGGCATTCAGAGGGAGGGGAAAAGGGTGGGAGCACAATGGACTCTGGTGGAGGACACTGAGTGTTTTGGCGGTGGGAGTGATATGGTGACTACATCTGGGGGTGGGGGGAGACCTTATACTGCCAAAACACTAAAAAGGTCAATACAAATTAAAAACATAAAAATAAAAAATAGATTCCTGTTGTAAAAAGAAAAAAAAAAACAACAACTAGGCAATCTCTACCCTCCCTCCACGCTTAATTCTTCCCTGGTCTGCAGACACAGGAGAACAAATTCTAGCACAAGCCCTTGCTCCTGGCAGACAGAAAGGTAACCAGGTGACAGGTGAGGAGCCCTCATTGTCATCTTCCTCCCACTCCACCCCATATGTGCTCCTAAGCATCTCTACTCACACACAGGGTTCCAATGAACGGGTAGGCTGACTTCAACAGGGTGGAAAACACTTGGGTAAAATGTGGTGAAAAAAAAGCAGATGTCAAAATGATGCCCAAAAACAATACCATCATCCCACACAGGATCTGGATGGTCTGTTGGAAAAAGAAGGGAGATTGAGGGTGAAAATCAGCATTTGTAGAGGCAGGACTACACCACTCTCCCACGTTCCTCCTGCATTTTCACCTCCTTCAGGATTCCAAGGAGGATACACTGTAAAAGCTCTGCAGGGAGAACTCTGAGAAGGTATTTTGGAGGAAGAAATTAATGTCTGTGGTCAGGTAGCGAGTGTTCACATTCAGGCATTTCTGCCTCTGGGGCCCTTGTCTGCCAGAACTCGTGGCTTCCAACACACATCGAGTGCTGACACTTTCTTGGCTCTCCTAATCCATTGCTGCTAATTCTCCTCTTACCTTTTATGGGGCAAGAGACGTCTTTGGAGCATTGGCGGTGTGGACACCCTCTGAAGAGCCTAGACCGCACAGAACACAACGTGGAGCGTGGCCCCCTAGCAAGTTCTGGGCCGTTTCATTCTAGTTCCTATAGTGGAGAATTGTGAACTTCTCTCTTAATAGACAAACTTCTCTTTCTTGGCATGCACGTCAGACATTCAAAGCTCTATGAACACTGGCCAAGCAATTTTCTAAACCCTATAACTCATGTGATTGTATGTTTGAGAAAAGTCCTACCACGTTCTGAAACCTAGTCAGATTGTCTCATTTCAAGTCATACAAGTGCAGAGAAAATTCTATAAAGCAGAGTTCGACATTTTCCTCCTAGTCCTAGAAATGTCCTCTCTCCCACCCTCCCTTCACTCAGTAGCTTCTTTAATAAATCATACATCAGAAGAAGAGAAGCCACCAAAGGTAAATATCACCTCTGTTCTCAAAAGGGAAGAAAATGGACAGAAAATTTATTTTTTCCTGTAATTGCCAGTAAAGGAAAATTTCCCTTCAAAAACTTATTATTCAGCTTGTAGTTGGTGAACACATAGGAAAAATGTCTGTAAAGTATGTAATTATTTACCATTATTACTTTTGTAAAAAAGATATAGATGTATAGCTTTTTTTAATCCAATTAGGCCTCCATAAAAAAAGAAAATGTAGAGAAGTACTGTATTGCAAAAATATGGAAATAACAAAAACTCAATTACTCATATTCTTAATTGGGAGAAAAGTGCTTTTAATACCTTCTTCTGGGGCAAAGGTCTGAGGAAGCTTCAAATAACCACCCATGTGGCTTCCTTTGGTCTTCAGACCAAACTGGAGTTCCTCTGAAAAAACGTGAGCATCTGTCGCCACACTTACAATAGATCCCAAGACACGCAGTCTTGTTCCTGTGTCCCACTCCAGCACACCCCGCTGTGGGCTTACCCCAAGAACCTTGATCTCTGGCTTTAGGTGTTTCTCCATATTGTCTTGACTCTGGTTAGTGGGCTTGGGTTTCTCTGTTTGGAGAACCTTGATGCTATTGGGCGAGAGAACAACAAAGTTCTCATTGCCTGTGGATTGTGATATCATGGTGGTGTTGCCAAAGCTGAAAGAGAAAATTAACTCAGCTTTTCAAAAGTACAGCAATCCCAGGTCGAGATCCCCAAACTATAAATTGAGAGTTGTCCACTTTCTGTCTGTAGGATAAATGAAGGTGGCATCAGGATTTTCCGCCCTACGGCCATTAGGTTTAATGATGGGCACCTGTGGTCTTGCATGTGTGCCTTGTGATGGCATGACGTGCGCGAGAGGGCCCACCTGGGCCTGGAGAGACGCTGGATAAGGAAGCCTGCCAGCCTCCTGGCCCCCTGGCCCCCCTTGCTGGCGCTGTACCTGGTTGCCTCACTGCAGAAAGATCATCAAAAGCCTAAAAAGCCACCGAGGTCTCCAGAACTCGTCCTTACCCATCTGCCTGAATCATAGGGAGTCTGCCTGGTGCCTGCTGGCGCTGCACTGTCCTTTAGGCAAGGACGGTAGTATGGAGCTATGAAAACCATAAAACTTTGGTTTCCCTAGTACTTTTTCATAGCGTTTGGCACGGGTCACTCATTGTCAGTAAGAAGCACATCAGTGGGAGGCAGCATCACAAGTCTTGAGGGAGTCTCAGTGCTCAGAGGCAAATGGTCACACAAAACTTGCGATGTGTATAAATCTTTCTCCTAGTCCTCCCTACAGCTGAATTGCCATATACTTGATGAATTTTTTCATGAGCTGTAACTGTTCTATTTGTCAACTTTTCCTATTCAGATTCTGAACTGTTCAGACTATTGAACTCTGTTCAGTTTTTGCTGTAATACTATTTATCAGGATTCATCTTAGATATTTGACCATATTTTACTAGGCTTTATCTTGTAGTGCCTTTCATCCTTACAACCACCATATATGTTTACTTCGTTAAATTAGTTAGTAAAATCATGCAATAGGGAAACTAAAAATCATAAAGTTTGGGATGAATGGAAGTAATACACACTTTGCACAGAAGCAGGGAACAGAGTTAACGGTGAGGAAATATTTGCAGGGAGAGTTATTCCACATTCACATGACTGGGAAGCTGTAGAGCCAGAGTCAGAACCCATGCATCGCTGAGTCTGGAGCCTTTGCACAAGGCACTAACATGCGCTACCCTTCCCCCTCCCCACCTGGAAACAGCAGCGTGTGTCAGAGAAGCACACAGAGGTAAGAGCAGGACTTGTGGGTCTACACTAGGTTCAAGGGCTGAGTCCCCGTCTCGACAATCTTAAGGACCAGGTTGCACCTGGCATTAATGGTTAGTCTTCTGGGCCCTCCTGTCCCTGCACCGTGCCCAGCCCATGATGCCCAGTCTGTACAGGCCCTGAGAACGTCAGAAGAGGCAAGAGCTGTGCTCCTATTAATCCCATAATTTTCAGTCAGGGATTCAGTAAGGCCACACAGTTAGCAAACCGCAAACACAGGCAGTACCCAAGACTCCTTCCCTTCATTTCCAAAACACTGGTGTCCCTGAGCTTCTCTCAAGCCACTTCAAATATCCCCTCGAATGGGGAAAGGTGAGTTGAAGCAAGTCTTAGCAGTGCCTACCTGTGGTCTTGGATGGACCAGCCTGTTGGTTCCAGCTGAGCGCTCAGAAACTCCCAGAAGATTTTAATTCTAGGTGCTTATCCAGTCCCGTCAGAATTTCCTACTTGCCTTCATCTTCTGAAAGTCACGAGTTCTTAGTTAGCCCAGAGCTTGTGGCTGCACAGGATGTGGTACTTAAGATTGTTGATTTGTGAAATATGCCTGCACTTCCTTTTTTTCTAAACTTTTTTTCTAAACAGAAAAATCACAAACCAACTAGTGGTTGGAAGATGATCAGAGTTACTGAACTGTGCATGTGAACTGCTGCCCTCAAGCTGACTAGCTCCTTGGTATGACACAAGTCTGTTCTCCACTCTTTGGTTTTCTAATCTGTGAACTAGGGAGCCATGTCAACATTGGAGGTTTGTTATGAGAGAATGTTTATTAAGGGCCTATCGTGCTTCCAAGGAACACTCACTATGTCTCTGCTCACAGTAATATTGATGGGAGTAGTAATAGTGAGAGGGAATGTTCAATAATATACAGTGAACCATAGTGTAGGGTAACTGAAAGAAAGCTTCAGGTTTTTCTGCCCTCCCTTCAATAATGGACCTATGCAGGCCTACATGAATGGCTGATGGCGGGCACTTGAAGAAGGGTGTGGGTGCATAAGTGGGCGCGCCTGAGCCGAGGCTGAGTGTATAAAGCAGCAGCAGCAGAGAACCGTGGCGTGGCGTGGCGTGGCGTGGCGTGGCGTGGCGTGGCGTGGCGTGGCGTAGTACGGTGGAGTATGGCAGAGAGCGGTAGATTCCGATGGAGTACAGTGGAACATAGTGAAGAATATCATGAAAACAACTAATAAAACGCCTCTGCTAGGACTGATGATGAACCTGCTTGGCTTAGGATGGTTGCATAACATATAGTAATCATAACAGTGATCATAACTGTACTGTTTTCAAGGTGCATTAAAAAATATAGAACTTGCACCAGTAATAGTATAATATGGAACAACTCTTTTTTGGTTAAGTGTGTATATTTGTCTTTTTTTCCATTCCCGAGACTCCGAGCAGGCTGAACTCAGCCGTTTGGCTTTGGTCGCCTCATTACTGCTGACGGCGGCCATCTTCCTTCTCTGCCCTCTCTCTTTCTCCGACAGCACGTCTCCTCTCTCCAGAAAGGTTGAGCACTCCTAGGGAACCGTGAAACTGGAGCAGAGATGGGGAAGTTTCAGTAGGACCTGGGTGGATTTAAGAAATTCCTACTTGGGATAGTTTGGTGAAACAGGATGCCTGTGTCCCTGCAAGGCCCCAGGAGAGCATTCTTTGGTCGCTGCTTCTGATGAGCCCGGCAACAGCCAGAGCCAGTCACTGCAGCTCAACGACTCCCTTCCACAGACTTCCTCCTGTCCTTGAGGCGATTCCAGCAGGAATCCAGGAGACGCCAGACCATCCAGGTTCCCTCAGGAGACCATGGGTTCTCCACTTAACTCCCTATGTTAACTCTTCTGGAGAGGGAAGGGCTTGAAAAATATCATTCAAAAGCTTGGCTTAGTTCAGAATGGCACAACGTACTGAATGCCATCCCCTTCTCTTAATTTCTAGAGAAGGAAGACCCTCCTCTCTCTCTCCTGAGCTCTTGGTCCTTTCTCCTTTTCCAGGATGCCCACTGGCATTTTCCCATCATGCCCTGTACCTCATCACGTCCAAACACCCAGTGAGGTCATGGGGTCCAGCTCTCCTCCGGGATTTTGACAAAGGGACAGCCACCATCACGGTCCCCTGGGTGGCACTTGCTGTCAAGTCAATTGAATCCATCAACCCAAGCAGAGATTCCCTCTCCCGTCTTTCTTCCTTTTGTTTTATCTGGTCCAGGATCTACGAGTGCTCATTTCCATAAAACAAGGTTTCACCTTTGACCCAAGTCAAATGCATACAACCACATGTGAATTTATTCGGAGGGGATATCGATGTTATAATAATAGAAGCATCTCGTTTAATCGGCGGCTAAGAATGGAAGGTCACAAAGTAGGGAGACTGGCACCAGTGGCAGAACCTGGTCCAGAGAGCTCCAGGAGGAGGTGCGTCTGCAGGGAGGGGCGTTGTCAGCTTCAAGGTGAGAGTCTCGGGTGGTTCTCCCCAAACCTTGGCGAAGGCTTAGGACTGTGGGCATGAAGTCCACAACTCTCTCAAATTGCCTTGAATGTGGTGCCTTTATTTATACGACCTTTCAAAAACCTACTATCGAGACCACCTACCTGTTCATTTTAATTAAGGAAGTGCTCCTGGCACAGTCGGGTCTTCTCTGTCCTTGCCCTCTGCATGTCTCTTTATCAGTGTCTTCATGAGCTAGTGGTTGCTTTTTTTTTATATATATATTTTTATTATTATTTATGTCTTTTACATTTTGTATTCCCCTTGAGTAGCCCACCACCAATTCACCCGTGATCCATCTCCATGGTCCCTTGTGTTCTTTTCTATTCCATTTTGTGCGCTTTTCCTCCCCCCGCCCCCGCTGATTGTCTCTCTCCTATTTGGTTTCCTTATAGTCCTGTTATAAGTGAAACCATTCGATATTTTTCTCTTTCTTTCTGGCTTATTTCACTGAATATGATCCCCTCTAATTCCATCCATGTTGCTGCAAATTGCATGTGTTTATCTTCTTTGAATGCTGAATAGTATTCCATTGTGTATATGTACCACATCTTCTTGATCCAATCATCTATTTTTGGACATCTGGGTTGCTTTTTAATGGACGACTAAAGTTTTTCTGTCTCAATTGCCCCCACCTTTCCTCAAGCATGGTCATTTCTTTTTTTTTAATTTTAATTTTAAAAAAATTATATCCTTTACATTATTGTGTATTCCCCATAGGTTCCCCACCACCAATTTACCTGTGAACCATCATCATAGTCCCTTGTGCCCTTTTCTCCCGTTCTGGTGCCGCTCCCTCCCCCTCCCCTGCAGAATGACTCTGATTTATGGCTGCCCGCTAGTTTTGTGTGTTATTTTCTCCTCATGACCCCTTAGTTCGTTCCCCTATATTCCTCCCATAAGTGAAACCATTCGGTATTTTTCTTCTTCTTTTTGGCTTATTTTGCTGAGCATGATCCCTTCTAGCTCCATCCATGTTGCTGAGAATTTTCATTAGTTTATCACTTTTGATTGCTGAATAGTATTCCATTGTGTCCATGGACCACATGGTCATTTCAATGGCAATATAGATGACATCTTCCTGCATCATTATAACTTTAAGTGAACTGAGAGACATTGCAAATATTGACAGCGCACGCAGAACCCTGGTGCAGACTCCTACAGCGCAGTGGTCCTGAAGTGGCTCATTTACTGACTTCTCTCTACACGTACATCTAGTCTCCCGGTACTGAACCCCCTCCCCACCCACCTTACCCCACCCTCTCCTTCCTTCATTTTCTCTTGGTTTCAGTAATATCTGAAAAAGAGACTCTTGTCTCTCTTCTCTTGGCTTGGGCCCATCCTGTCTGACCTTCTGTTCCATACTCAGCAGATTCCAGAGCCTGAACTCTGCCAACATAGCTGGGAGGAAAAGGACGGATGTAACAATAATACATGCTGATCAGTGATTCAGCTCAGGGGTTCTAGAAAGCAGCACTCATGGCATTTGGGACTGGATGATTCTTCCTAGTGGCGGGCGGCACTGTTCCTCTGTGCTGTAAGACGTTTAATGGGATCACTGCTGCCACTCGCCGGATGCCAGCAACGACCCCATCCCAGATGTGACAACCACAAATGTCATCAGACATTGCCCAATGTGTCCTCTTGGAAGAGGAACCAAATCTTTGCGGTTTCACATTGAGAACCACTGATTTAAAAACAAAAGTGTTTTCTATGACTCCTTAGTAAAGGCTAGCATGTGAGAAGAAAGTATCACTTTTCATGAACTCAAGTTAATTTATTTTTACATTTAATTATAGTTTCAAAAAGGACATAAGATGAAGTTTGCCATCTTAACCATTTTTTATGTGTATGCTTCAATGGCATACACTTCACTTTACAAGTATATCCACATTGTTGTGAAACATATCTAGAACTTTTCAATTTCTTGCACAAGTGAAATTCTATACCTATTGAATGACAACTACTCATTACTCTATGTTGTTTCTGAGTTTGACTACTTCACATAGCCATATAGTATTTATCTTTATGAGTGGAATCATATAGTATTTATCTTTATGTCACTAATATATTTCACTTAGAAAAATATCTCCAAGTACCATCCATGTGGTAGCATGTGATAGATTTTCTTCTATTTTTAAGGCTGCATAATATTCCATTTTATATATAGACCACATTTCGTTTATCTATTCATCAGTCAGTGGGCATTTGGGTTACCTCCACCTCTCAGATATGGTGAATAATGTGCTATGCATGTGGGTGTGCAAATATCTTTACAGGTAATTCATCTTCTTTTAGTTTATGGAGACTAATTTTATTCTTTTATTTGGACCACATTTCCCCATTTCTCTCTATGCCTTGAGATCTTTTGTTGAGATTGGGCATTTGAAAAATCCTCCTAGTCTCTACAGATTGACTTCATAAAGGCAAAGATCTTCACCAGTCAGCGTGGCACATTCTGGGGACCCCTGAACCCTGTTCTGAGAATGCGTCTTCCCTGGGCTCGTGACTTTGAAACTCCCAGTTAAAAGAGGTTCGCCTGCTTCTTCTCAGGAGCTGATATCCCCTCTCTCCTTGGTTTCTTTCCGAGTACTCCGTCTCTCTGGGGCTGTTCTGAGACCCGCCAGGCTCACATCCCAACTATGCTGGTCCTATCAGTGCTTGGAGTCAGGTGAGACAGCCAATCCCTCAACATCCCCTTGAAATGCCAGGATGCTGGGTGCTGGCTCAGCTCTTCTTTCCCTTCTGAGGAGGAGGAGAGGGGGTGGGAGCTGCCTCCCAATTATACCACACTGAGCCAGGGTGGGGAGTGGCAAGGGTGGCAAAAATGACACGTGTTTTCATACACTGAAGTGTCTCTTCTTGGTCCCGACCTGGATTACTGCAACCTGGTCTCTGGTCTCACAGAGGCAATTAGGTATGTATATGGTTCCTAATTTGGGGTTTCCAGGAGGAAATGGGGACCTGAGGCTTCCTTTTTCACCAATCTTGCTGATGTCCCTTGAGAAGTCAATTTATCAAAAGGTCTTATTCTGTTGCGAGGTGAAAAGTCTCTGCTTCTACCTGTGGCAGAGCCTCCAAAGCAGATGTTTATACAGTGATAAGGAGTTGGGATTGGGAAGGAATAATCCTGTGTTCATCTAATTTCTGAAGGTTCCTATTCAAGGATCTCCACTTGGAAAAAAAGAAAGTCCAAACTTTTTGGATCCAAAACAACCACGTGGGTCTTTGTTTCCATGGCCAGAAATACCTGCCTTCCATTCCTCTCCAGGACCAGAGTCACCTTATAACCCCTAAGAACATTTGCTACTTTCAATTATCATAGTTCTTCTTTCCATCCCATGCCCCCTCCTGGCCTCTATGCACTGGGAACTCTTCTCTCTTGATATTTTTTATCTGAAGCACGAATCATAATGTCTTGAGTGCCGTCTTATTATTTGGACTTTGTAAAGGAAAGTCTAGAAGAAGCTATAGCCGGCATCATCCCCCTTTTCTTCATCACTTCTATGTTCGTCTGCTCTCTCCATCCATTCCTTCAGCCCTAGCTAGTAATCACCTTGGGGAAAGGGCTAAGACAGTCCTAAGTGCTAGAAGTAGGAAAGAAAAATAATTATCTTGCAAGAGTGTTAGTCTTGTTCATATCTTTGGACAAGTTACTACTGAGCAACAGGAAGTCTGCAGCTGACGATACAGTAGCCTGCTTGGGTTTCGGGGAATTTGAAGGAGGAAGGGCTGGAACTCAGAATGAGCTAGTTCACGGCCACGATGGAGACATCTCATGCGTCAATGAGAAGTTTCTTCTGGACGTGGAGAAGAAATGAAAGTGTGGCCGGAAGAAAAGGGGAAAACATTATGTTCAAACTGAGACCTGAGCAAAATAAGCACAGGGTCTCTGTGAGGTACAGAAATGAACAGCTGGAACAGACCCCCCAGCTCTAATTTCTATGGACATCTGAGTGCTTTAGTGGGATAAGACCTGAAAACAACAAAGTTATTTATTATATCTAAGTAATAGCCTCATTAATTGCTTTCTTTTTTTTAATCTCACCTATATTACTTGATATTTTTGCTTAAGAGTTTTTAATCTGAAAATGTCTTGAAATATCTCTGTTCAGATTATTTAATTTGGGCCAACAGTTAATGGTGAAAAGATTTATGCTGTCAGGCCTCTGGGGTGGTGCAGCGGTTAAGTGCTGTGCTGTGGAGCTGTCGGCAGTAGCGACGCGAGTTCGATGCCTGGCTGTGGAGAATCTCACATGGCGCGGCAAACCTCTCCTGCCTCGCCTGCTGCTCCCCTCAGCAGTGTGTTTCCGTTGATCTGCCTGTTCTGCTCCCCACTCTGTCTCTGGCCAACATCTCGCCGCCCCACACCTCTGGCCTGTATTCCAGCTTGTTAAAAAAAAAAAAAAAAAGATTTATGCTGTCTCTTAACAGACCCGTCTCTGCATTTCCTTTCCCAGTTACTTGGGGAAGCATTGCCTTACCTGGCATAGACAGGTGCTTTAACCTGTGCTATGTTTGTAGTAGTTATGTTAGTTTATATCAAACTAATACAAGATGTAAGCTAACTCCCTCATGAATATTAAGCACTCGTGCATAATTAGGATCAATTACCTAAGAGTACGTGCTACATTTATGTCTAGAAATATATAGCATGAACAGCTTAATCTCAGAGTTCCTGGGAATGGATTATGATATTAATAATCTTTGGGATATGACAATAGTATTGAGGCCAAGGAGATAGTTATTCTTAGGGAATAGATCCTGAGTATTTTTAAGGCCAAGTGATGTCAAGTACTTACTGTCAAATGACTCATCAATGTGTGTGTGTGTGTGTGTGTGTGTGTGTGTGTGTGTACAATATTCCACATCATCTACAGAAACATAAATAACACCCATCGTATAAACACCATCAGAGACAAACACATTCTCCAACAAATTAGGTTTATTGACTTGTTGCCATGGTGAAAGTACACACTGGAAGAACTAGGAGGCATCTTAAAAATCAAAGGACAAGATGGGACAATTTTGAGATGTGGGAGAAGGATGGAGTTTAAATGTGCTGGTGAATATGATTAACAAACAAATTCATGTATACATTCATAGGGAAATCCCTTTATGTATAATCAATTTGCATAAGGATATGGGATATCTTTTTTAAAATTAACTTTTTATTGTCTTAGCTCAGGATCTCCAGAAAATGGAGACTGAAACAGGGATTCATGCCAATATGTTTTAGTTGGAGGAACATAAATAGAACATTAATCAGCTCGAGGGGTTATCACAAAGTGAACCCACACATGTCAAGCCCTTCTAGATCAAAAATTAGAAAGTGCCAGCCCTTGGGGCCCACAACCTATGCTCCCTTCCAGCTGTTACACCCCTGGGGTCATCTGTATATTGACTCCTAATACCAGTGATTGTTTTTCCTGGTTTTGATGCTTTGATAAATAGAATCCTATAGCACAGTTACTTTCGCATTAGCCTTGGCTTCAATATTATTGTGTCATACTGCTGAGGAACACATAGCTGAAAAACTGAGGGATTCAATGAAATGTGTAATGTCCCTTTTGAATTTGTGGGTCAGAGGAGCCTAATTACATGGGGGAAATGAAGCTTAGAGAACTGGTCACTTAAAAAAAAAGATGTATTTATTTATGCATACAAGAGCTGGACTGTAAGCCAAAGGTGTGGGGGTGGTGAGAGGATTCACCAGAGACAGAGTGGGGAGCAGAACAGGCAGTTCTACTGAAGTACACTGCTAAGGGGAGCAGCAGGGAGACAGAAGAGGTCTGCTGTGCCATGTTAGCTCCCTGGCGGGGATTGAACTTGTGCTGCAGTGGCTGCAGATAGCTTCATAGTGCTGAGGTTTAATCTGTTGCACCACCAGGGAAGCCCAGAACTGATCACTTTTACCTGAGAATTCTGCATTAAATGCTTTAAAGCTGCCTCCCAGAGAGTAATTCTAGCAATAACTACAATATCATAGAAAACTTGGTTAGCTCTCTGCTATATGTAGTAGATGCTCAATAAATATTTGCTGAATAAAGATATTATGGAGATAGAGTTAATTTACAGCTCTCTGGAAAAGCTCTATTTTTTATCTTTGAGGACTTTAACTTTGGTCACGATTGAATTGGAATTGATTGAATTTGGAATTGATGATGTGCTGTTTACAATCCCAAAGCACCTTGGTGATGCCGCCCCCACCTGATCTGTTTCTTTACTAGTGGTTTGCAACTAGCCTACTTTGTTCAATACACCTGGCTTGAGGACTTAGGGGCTTTGGAGAGCTTCTGGCACAGATCTGGGTGATTCAAGCCCCAGACTAGCAGCATCCATGTATCTGTCTGGACAATGGGTCGCTTGTACTTGAGACTGTCTCCCATCCCTGCTGCTCCCTCCTTCTCCTGTCACATTATGTGGTTGGCTCTGAAATCTGGTGAGTCCTTGCAAATATCTGAACTGATGATTAGATTCTGATCTGGGCAATCTAATTGGGACTAGAGAAGAGAAAATATTTTCAGACAAAAGCTTTGAATCGACTTTCTTTTGGAAACAGGTAACTTCCAGGCAGAAAAATTAAAAATGTTTGTGAAAAAAAGTATTTGCAATATGAAACCTCCATTTATTAAAGTGAACTAAAACAAATTTCTTATGAGACATCTAATAGTATTCAAATGAAAGGTGAATATTTGGATTGTATGCAAATAATGAATTTATAAGCAAATTAGTATCATTCACAGATTTCTTCCTAGTTCCAAAATAAATTACAATGAAATGGAGTCAATTTAACCAATTGTTAAATCACTAAATTTTGTAATCCGGGTATTATTTTGTTTTGGTAATGATTGTTTTTATCAACAATGAAGAAAAACTCTGATCTTATTTATACCCAGGTCTTACCAGGGCTTTCTAACTTAAAGAAAAGAATATGTTCATTTACTGTGTATATGAAATATATATGTATATAATTTATATATTATAAATGAAGCTACACCATATGCCTATTCCATGTCTATTTCACACACGTTTGTATGTCTGCTTGCAAGTGATTTATGTCATTTGGGGCCTTGTTATATAGATATAGCTTTGGTGACTTCAGAGCTGGAGGTAAAATGGCAACATTTTCATTAGGCTCTATCATCTTTATCAAATTTAAGAGGGAAGAAAGACAAGGTAGAAAAAACAATTTAAAGTAAAAATCAGTTTTCAAAGGTAACTGTAGGGAAGTGAAAGAATGATCAAAATTTTCCACCTTCCCATCGATGATCGACCCCTGCGGTCCTACACGCATGCCTGATGGCGGGCACCTGGAGTAGGGTGTGGGCCTGCGTGAGCGGGCGCACCTGGGCCCGGAGGCTGAGGATTCAGCAGCAGCAGCAACATCGAGCAGAGCATGGCGGCAGAGGACCGTTCAGGGTGCATCAGAGAGACCATAAGAGAACGCCAGACAATCCTACCAAAAGCAATTTACAGATTCAATGCTATTCCAATAAAAATCTCAATGACATTCTTCAAAGAAATAGATCGACTACTGATGAAATTCATATGGAACCACAAAAAAAAAACCTCGCATAGCTAAAGCCCTCCTAACTAAAAAGAAAGAAAACGGAGGAATTTCACTCCCTGATTTCAAACTATATTACAAAGCCATAATAATTAAAA